>CM033622.1:11932932-11942874 GCA_019453435.1 Rhinogobius similis | reverse complement strand
GTCAAAAAAGTGGTTTATCTTGTGTAAATTATGCATATCCTTTGACTTCATTGTGTGACGTCATCAATTACTTTAGTTTAGTTTATTTTCTGTAATTTTCAACAGATTTTTTCTCCACAAACAGTGACCTGATGGTGTAGAAACTATTATTTACATTTATAAGAGCTCTGTAGCACTGCTAACTTACTATTTCTTACCCCACTAATGTATTTTCTTATTTTAAGACCAAATTATCTGCCATGATATGTCATATTAAATACCTTGACATCTGTAGAAATATTTTCTATCACAGAAAGAGAAAGATTATTAGGGTTTGGCAAGGGGGAAGTACTTTTAAGCTTTTCAAAGCTTTAAAAACTTTCAAGCATTTTAGCAAGGTAAGTTGATAAAATGGGACAAAAATAATATTCACAATTTTTTTATTCTTGTCCATTAAAATGTTTGGGTTTACAAGCGGCACTTAAAATGGCTACTATTAAATATATTCAACATATTGTTTACTTCAGTAGAAGTATTTACATGAACATAAAATTAGTACTACTTTGAATTTGAACACTTTGAACACTACTAAAAAATTATTTGTACTACTACCACTATATTTACTATAACGTGCTTCTTCCCAAATAATCTTAGGAAACTATATTTACTAAACTATTTTGCACTTGAACAGTGATTCAGGCTGCTTGCCTTTGGTGAGTACCTTGCGAGGTCCTCTGCAGTTTGATTATTGGTTTTTATTAGGAGACAAATTTGGTAATGTTTTTCCCTTTTGGGTTAAATATTATTAAGAAGTACCTTGTCTACTACGTAAGTCTCATTTTCGACCTGGTTTAGCCCAAATTTAGACCTGATAAAAGTCCAGGTTTAGATCTGACGGTACTCAGAAAGCCAAAAGTATCCTCCAGGTGGTGATGTATGGAAACTTTTTAGAACCACTGCACTAGAAAAAACCCGGAGCTCAAGTGGTTCTGCAGCCTCCCAGCGTCCTGAACAAATTAACTGAATGTCCTCTCTGCTCTTTCCCCTTTCCCATTTGTAGCTTCTCATCCAATTAAGCCCATGGGCAAGAGAAAAGAAAAGAAATAGACTTCTCGTTTTTTTTTCTCATCCTTTCCAAGCTGCACTGGTGTCTTCATGAAGTGTGTTTGAACAGCCACACATACACAGCGTAAGAATAGCCACAAAATAGTTGCGCACTTCCAGCGTTTGTGTATAACGGTATAATGAATCATCTCATTAGTCTAGTATGATGTTTGTGGTCCTCAAGTCACGCAGTCCTAACTGCCTCAGAGGACACACCATTGTTTCCTGTTGTTTTCCCATTAAAGCGCTCAATCATTCGAGCTCCGACTACAACAACTACATGTAACACTTTAACACAGCAGAAGAGGTCTCCTGTGACCTGTGCCTGCTGTACACCTGGAGCTACAGTTATTCAATACTTAATTTCAGACATTTTGACCAGTTAAGTTTACTATTTATTTGATGAGACTAGATTATTGTATTTGTTTCAAACCGTTTCTGACTTCTTTCAATACATTACTTCATACTTTAAACCAAATTATCTGTCAGTGGGTCTTATTTTACGCTAAATTACTACAAGAAATACGTGAAAATCAGTCAAATATTCTGTATCATGAGTCAAATCTCACGCAAATCCTAGACGTAAAAATGTAAATTCAAGTCATTTTGAGCTTTGGCTGGATACACATTTTTTACTGTGCACCACTAACTTTTACTTAAAATTAAATTGATAAATGTGACAAATTAGTATTATTTACAACTATACGTGATGTGTAATACTTTTAATACAGTGAATTAGTGAAGTATTTCTGGTCCTACAGTTGTGTTACAGTTGCAGCCCCATTGATTACATCTGCAACCTGTGATGCTTTAAATGTTCAAGTGCGATATACAGTACTTCTGAAGAAAATATAGACGATAAATGATAATATAGAAACTAATACACAATATCGTTAAAAACATGAGCAACAATAAATAAATAACACTTTAGTTTGTTCCCATAATGAGTCAAAATAAGTTGTTTCTTCAGTATCTACCGCTCAAATCTTATCATATAGAAAAATGACAAAAAAATACCTGGCTAATGTAAAGACAAAGTACAGACAATAATTACTGACCCCCAAAAATTATTGTTCCATCAGTGATTTATTGAGCGATATGTCAATATAGTAATTATCGTGACAGATCTACTTCATCCTCTCTGCTCTTTCAACTCGCAGTGGCTGACTTCACCTGCAGGGGGATTAGAGTCGTCAAAAGCATCAAAAATCAGATACTAATTGATACTTAAACTTATATCGAAACTAGATACTGATTTGAGCAAGTATCGACACAAAAACAATCCTTTTACCGCACAAAATTTGATCTTTAGTGAAAAGTTTTGAAACGATTTTGAGCTTTATCAGACAGAACTGATATAAGACCAGAATGTTTAATAAAGAAAGTACTATTATTGAGTTTTGAACCTTGACCCAAAAAGGAGCATTTGTACTGATCCTTGTGGTATCGAGAATCAAAAGTATGGAATCGTGTTTGACGTTTTCGTATCGTGACAACACTCAGGTGGATCACTGACTTCCTGACGGATCTGAAGAAGTGCGTGCAGCTGAGGAAGAACACCTCGGACTCTCAGACTATCAGCACGGGAGTCCCACAGGCGAGTGTACTTTCTCCTCTGCTCTTTCTTCGTCTCTTCCCCCTGGACGACACCGCCCTCACTGGACTGGACATGAATCTGCTACAGGAGGGAGCAGGACCGGCCGATGTCCTGGTGCAGCGACAACAACCTGGAATTCAACATCCAGAAGACCGCGGAGATGATTGTGGACTTCACGAAAGAACAGTTTCTTCCCACTCAGAGTTTACTCGGATTCTGAGCAGTGGGTGACCTCATGGCAGTGCAAATCTTGAGCCAAAAGTTTCCCCAGCACCTCGAATTTGAATAGAATTTATTTCAAACATACAAACAAGTAATTGAACGACTATACGAAAATAAAAGAGGCTGTACAAAGGCTACGGAGCTTTAGTAAATGGAAAGGACCTGATTCTCAATGGAAACAGTACAGTTCTCTAATCATTCTACATCCGGGTTGTGCAGTCATTGATATCGCATTAACATTGTGTAGTTTTAAAACAGCTAAATACTGTAAATAAGTTTAATTCCACACTAGTCCAACGAGGTTCATTTGGTCTTTTGAAAACGTACAGTTCTTTTTTTCAGACCAGCGTTTCTTTAGTTTACCTGACAGTTTCGACTGATGAAGATCTAGTCGAAACTGTCAGATAAACTTAAACACACGGAAGTGGTCTCAAATGAGAACCGTTAGATTTAATGCCATACTGTGGGATATTCTAGGGAAAGCAATAACATCTCCAGGTGAGAGAGGCACGTGATCCTCTAGAACAGTGTTTTTCAACCTTTTTTTGGTTGAAAAACACTGTTCTAGAGGATCACGTTTTACCTGACAGTTTGGGCTGAAAAAAAGAACAGCGTTTTGGGTTTAAAAGCCACCACGGCACGCCACCTACCACTAAAACATCACCAAATCAGACCATTTAGTTCAAAATGTTGTATATAATGAGGCAAATAATGTCTGTGGCTCTGTCTAGTTCTTAAAATGTGGTAATAGTGATGGTTTTACGCTTTTTTTTGGTGCAAATGTTGCTCAGGACACTCTGAAAAGGTACATTTGTTCATTACATCCGCATTCTGTGAATCTGTTAACTCAAACTGGACATTTTCTCAAGGCACACCTGGCAACACCTCAAGGCGCACTGGTGTTCCCCGGTGCAAGGCTCTAGAAAAGTAACTCAACGTGTCTGAATATGGATGTTTTTGGGGCCGTTTTGTGGTTGGTACCGTATCATTCTGTGTCTGTCCTCCTCGTGTTTAATGGAGCTGATGTAGATCCACTGTGATCCTGGAGAAAAACGGGCCGTCACGAGTCACGCTCTGCCTCGGCGCTCAGTCCCTCCGAGGCTCAGCCTTGAGCTTGCCGATCAAAATCGCTGTAGTAAAAATGATGCAGGCTGCCCCCCTACACACACACACACACACACAGAACACACACACACACGCACACACACACACACACACACACACACACACATAGACACAAAACACACAGAACACACACACGCCTCATGTGCCTTTTTAGGGACTTCACACAGACTTACATGCATTTTCAGGAGCTTAACCCGAACCTTAGTGGAGTATTAACGCAGATTAGAGCTGTTTGTTCACAATTATTTGAGTTATAAATTAAATTGCCATGATTTCAGAGATTGTAGAAATTCCTCTGTTGAAGCTACAGCGCCTCGAAACCAAAGATAAGAATAAAAAACGTGCGGAAACTTGTGAAAAAATGCTTTACCTGCTAAAATTTCAATGCCAATTTCAATACAATACATAACAGAATTCTCAGTTCGCCCAATGTTAAGTCAATGGAGATTTTAAGACGCTGAATACTAAACTTATCGTTAATTCTAAAGTATTTTAACACTAAATATTGATAAATGTGTTTACCAAAAGTGACCCAGCGGTTTATCAGGTTCTTCCATGGATTTTCCGTTCACTTTTTTGCATCTAATCTTTTTCTATGCAACAAAAATGGTGGGTTTCCATGGTAACGGACAATTTCTGACCCAAAAAACACTCTTTCATAGACAACAGAGTAGGCACGGGACGATATTGAAATTTTGTGTCACGATTATCGTGGCCTAAATAATTGCGATAATGTCACGATAGTTGTTAAAATTGCTGACAGTTTAAAAATGTGACATATAAAGACATAACTTAAAGGTCCCATAACATGCAAAATCGACTTTTCAGAGGTTTTAACCTTCCTACAGTGCTATTTGGGCCTCGTATGTTGTGCCCAAAGTGGTTTTTTGATTGATTTTCGCATGTTTTCGCTAGAGAACTGTCTTTTCTATCTATCTATCTATATATATCTATCTATTTATTCTATATTTTACCGTTTCTGACTTGTTTCAATGCATTATTTCTTATTTCAATCCAATCTGTCAGTGGGTTAAGATCATTTTACTTACCCCACGGACAAATGTATTTTCTTATTTTAAGCAAAATTATCGCAGGATCAATCAGAAATACCTTGAAACCAGTGAAATATTCATTGAGTCAAAACTTCTCAAATCCAGATAAAAATAATGATAGATTTACATTTTTTACTGTGTAGGATTACTATTTTGTGTCGTGTTGTGTTAGATCAAGACTTTTTAATGTAAGAAACGTCAGATTTTGTCCTGTTTATTGAGATTTTTAAATATCCATTCGGTTCAAATGAGTGTCTAGTGTTGTTTTAGTATTGATGATCTGTTTTGTTTTTTGTTCAGTTTTTGTTGCAACATTTGTTATTCTTTTATTAATATTAATAATCACACACTCTTAACACAAGCTTTCTTTTTTCTCATAATACTGTGCTTTTGGAAGTCTAATTTTTCTCTAACATATTCCATTGATTATTAGGAAAGTAACTTTGTATTTTTGAACACAAACAAATGAAAAACTTTATCAAAACACAGTAACGAAAATGAGTGTTCTGAATATGTATTTTTGGTGCACATATTTAGTTACTTCCCAACACTGAAAATGCCCGAAATCTTTAATTCTGCTCGTGTCATTTACAGTTTTCATATTTTTGGAAGCATTTGTTTGTTTGTTAACGAGTCAAAGTCGACAAACATGTCTTAACAGAAAGAGAACAAAACAGAAATATAACAAAAACAGTGAGGTACAACATCAAAAATTCACAAAAAACGAAAAAAAAACCTTACATTTACACTGACAAATCCTGTCCCGATGTTCTGTTTGATTATTTTAATGATACTTTTGACAATTCTGGCTCCTCGAGGTCGTGTCTGGGACCTCTTTTCTTCTTTTTGGTTGACGTTGAACCAAAAGTAAGTCCAGAGTGATGCTTTAATACGTGATGAAGTCTGAGTCCCACATGCACAGCTCCAGTCTGATTAGTGATTGTGCCGTGAGGCGATTACACCGAGAGAGAAACGACAGGCGCCTCTGAGTCCGTGTCACTCTCCATCAGCTCGTACTGGAGAGCTGCTGTTGGGCCAGGGGTCATCTGAGGTCATGTGAGGTCATCTGAGGTCATTCGGGGTCATTCGGGGTCATCTGTGTCATTTTATGTGTTATGTTTTGATGAAGTTTTGAAGTTTTTTGTTTGTTTTTTTGTTTGTTTTACAGTTTAAACAGTGACAAGCAAGAGCAAATTTAACTCATTGAACAAGATTTACCCAAAAAGAGGAAATATTAACCCGATTTTCATATAGTTTGACACATTTTTCCATTTTAATACAATGTTTATGTTAGATTAATGTGTTTATAGATACGTTTAAAGTATTTCTTTTAGGTTAGGGCTGCAACGGTTAATTATTTTAGAGTCAATTGTGACTTGACTCTGAAATAATTATATTTTGATCATCATCATCATAATAATAATACAATAATAGAATAATACAAACTCTAAAACACAAAAAGAGACTTCATAAGGCTGTTAAATCAAAGGGTCAAAATAGAATGATCTGTTTCCGATTTGCATCAAAGAGACACTTCATTCATAAATGATTCTCTGTCTAGAAGTCTGCAGTCTCCATAATTCAACATTATTTTGTCATAAATGTCTTCAGAAATTCTCAATGCACAGTGGAAATAGTTTAACTAATTTAACTAGTCGTCTAATCAGAAAAATAACTGACTGGGTAACGCTTTAGATTAAGGTTCCATAGTAAACTATTTATAATGCATTAATAAGCACTTGTTATGTGTTTAGAAGCACTTATAAGGCATTTACAAGCATTTATTAGTGTGATAATTGAAAATAATGTAATATGCCGCTCATTGATGCTCTGTACATGTGGTTTATTCACTCAAACATGTGTTGGCTGATGGATTATAAACATGTATAAGGCGTTATAAGTGCATAAACAAACTATTAGTGCTTATTAACATCTTATAAATAGTTAAGTAAGGAACCTTAATCTAAAGCGTTACCAATAATTGTTAAATTGAAGGCTGAATCACACGGGAAAAGAGAGAGTCAACATTTAATTTAGTGACTCTGTATGTTATGAGGGTAAAAAAATAATTGTAAATCAAGTGTCAACAAGAAGAGCTCAAGCTTTAAAGTGCAGTTGATGTTGCCTAAAAAGTAGAAAAGGAATATAATCTTTTTTTTTTTTTTAACGTTTCCAGCCGAGGCAGCTTGTTTTGGCTGATTAACTGCTTTAAGTTGTATTTGGACACTTTAGGGCTCTGTATAAAATGGGATTATGCTGCTCTCTTGCGAGCTAGCGGATAAACAGGGTGGTGAACTTCTATTGATATTATTTATAATGTGATTTCAATGGAGAAACTGGGATTAACCTCAGAATAAAGAAAGAAGTGGAAGTTTTGTTAAATGAAAAACCCTCAGACACATTTGAGTGACATCAGCCTGGTTTAAACACATTTACTATTGTGTTTTACATTATTTGTTCGTTTAATAGTGAGATTAAACACATTTACTATTGTGTTTTACATTATTTGTTCTTTTAATAGTGAGATTAAACACATTTACTATAGTGTTTTACGTTATTTGTTCTTTTAATAATGAGATTAAACACATTTACTATTGTGTTTTACGTTATTTGTTCGTTTAATTAGTGAGATTAAACACATTTACTATTGCGTTTTACATTATTTGTTCGTTTAATTAGTGAGATTAAACACATTTACTATTGCGTTTTACATTATTTGTTCGTTTAATAGTGAGATTAAACACATTTACTATTGTGTTTTACATTATTTGTTCGTTTAATAGTGAGATTAAACACATTTGCTATTGCGTTTTACATTATTTGTTCGTTTAATAGTGAGATTAAACACATTTGCTATTGCGTTTTACATTATTTGTTCGTTTAATAGTGAGATTAAACACATTTACTATTGCGTTTTACATTATTTGTTCGTTTAATAGTGAGATTATGACAGACACTTGACATTTTTGTTGAAGTATTGAAGTATTATGACTAGAAAATAGATTTTTTTCATATGTTGTAATAGAAAAAACAAACTAATTGACATTTATACACTGGAAATTGTGATTCGATTTGCAATTTATGCTTTAATAATCCTTTCGGACGGAAATATGAACTGACAAACTAATAACAGAATCGCATGTGTTCGGAACAAGCTTTTACAGATCTAACCTACAGGGTTCAGCAGTTTTTACGACATTTATTATTCGTGCAGGAAACGATGACACTTCAAAAACGGCAGCCTTTGTGATTCGCTAACTGCGCCCATGGAATTGCGATTTTGATTCATTGCGCTCTGGAAACTCAAAATCGTTCCTTATTTTAGTTTCAAAGACTTAAAATCATGAGTATTTAGATCAGATGTCTGTGCATTTGAATGAATTTGTCAGGATCCACTTCACTTTTGCCTCATTTTTTGGACTTTTGAACATTCTGACCTCAAAGCGTTTTATTATTTAGCTTCTTTTACGTGTCGTTTACCTGTTTCTCGTCTTTTAAATGCACAGATTTCCTCACAATCATACGTTTCGAGAGTGGAAAACGTAACGACTTGTGCTATTTGTATTGCATGTTGTCATTTTTATGTGTCTGCCTGCCTAGGGACTACAGATGAAAACTAGCTTTGTAGCTATTGACCTTATTCTGCCCCGCCCACTTTTGTCGTTTTTTGCACTTTTGTTGTAAACGCACTTCCGTTTGACGAGAACTCCGTTAAAGCTAATGATGAACGAGGGAAAAGTCTCGTCGCTAAAATGTTACATAAAGTAGATTGATTTGTGTAAAATGTTTAATGAACACGAGCAACAACAAGTCAACAACGCACCGATTTCCTGAGGCCTGAAAACGTCTTTTTAGTCGTTGTAGAACTTATTTTCTGTTGAGCTCGTCTGCTCCGTGTAAACTACAACGGAAACAAGACGGTGGCGCGTACAGCAACTTCTGGAATAAGGTGAATAGGCTTCTTAAACATGTGTTGAATTAACATCAGTGCATCAGATTAGATTTTTTAAACAGACATTGAGTGAAAATGGAAAAAAAATATCTCTGTTCGTTTGTCTTTGTCACTTTAAGTTAAGTTTTTGTGTCCTTTAGTTGCATTTTGTCGCTTTAAGTTGCTTTTTTATCACTTACAGTCAAGCTTTTGACACTTTAAGTCGCTTGCATCTCTTCAAATTGCAATTTCAATTCTATTTTGATTTTGATTCTTTGGCAGCCCTTGTGAAAAGTGACAATTCAATGGAGAAAAGACCAGCTAAGCCATAAATTACACATTATGGTAACACTTTCTGGTATTCACTTTATTCTGCCCCGCCCACATTTGTAGTTTTTTGTACTTTTGTCGTAAACGCACTTCCGTTTGACGAGAACTCCGTTAAAGCTAATGACGAACGAGGGAAAAGTCTCACCGCTAAAATGTTACATAAAGTAGGTTGATTTGTGTAAAATGTTTAATGAACACGAGCAACAACAAGTCAACAACGCAACGATTTCCTGGTCAGTCTGAAAACGGCCATGTGGAACTTATTTTCTGTTGAGCTCGTCTGCTCCATGTAAACTACAACGGAAACACGACGGCGGTGTACGGCAACTTCAGGAATAAGGTGAATAATCCGGCATATTTACATCTGTTTTATACTGATGTTCATTGAGGTGCATTGTCCCTATCAAATAAATAAACGACAGAGATAAATTTCAGTCAGAAGCTTGAACAACTGAATGAAATAAAGTGAAAATGTGACGACTTTTTGCGCGCGTGGCCGTCCTGCAGTGGTCAGTATCTCTCAGAAAGTTAGGGTTACGGCGAGCGTTCTTCGAGTCCTGGCGTGTCCACATCGCCCCGGCCCGGCGTCTTATCTGGGCCGC
>CM033622.1:11865432-11930432 GCA_019453435.1 Rhinogobius similis | reverse complement strand
CAAAACACCAGCGCTTATAGGAAATACTCAATATATTTACATCTTAATAAAGGAAACTGTCTCTCTGTTTTAGTTTTAGTAGAAAAAAAGTTAAGCCTCTTTTGTTACAAGTGCCTTAATTACCTTTAAAATGCAGATATATCAATAAATAAATGATAGACTTATGTGTTTAATATCGATTTAGTTCAATCTTTAGTACAAAAAGTAAATAGATATTTCTTTAATACAATCCCAATGCATTTAAACAATATTTCATAATATTACTTCCATATAAGATCTTTGATGTGCCAATATAGTTTTTAGTGTTTCAATTATTGAGAGAAAACATCACGATTTTATAATTATTCACAACTATTGACACCAAAACCCAACAAGTGAAATCCTAACTTTTCACTTTCACATTATCTAACTCAGATAAACATATACTCTGACCACTTTACTAAAATCAAACTTTCTGAAAGTTGACGTAAACACCAATATATAAGCACTTTATATTTACATTTACATTTTGGAGATTGTATAGAAATGAGTTATTGTCTTTTTCATGATCTTAAGAATTAATTATCTGTATTCATTCAAAATATTCTTAAGAAATATATAAATCCTACACATTTTAAAGGTCCCATAACATGCAAAATCGACTTTTCAGAGGTTTTAACCTTCCTACAGTGCTATTTGGGCCTCGTATGTTGTGCCCAAAGTGTTTTTTTGATTGATTCCCACATGCTTTCGCTAGAGAACTGTCTTTTCCGTCCCCCTCGGCTGAGCAGCAGACGGGGGCTCCTCACAAGGATGACGCGCTTCACTAGGATGACGGGGCGCTCAAGCCACGCCTCCAGGAAGCGTGCAGCCGCAAGAATAAAAACAGCTAATGCTAATGCTACACAGTAATTACACGATGGATACGACAGATAGAAGAGTTAGCTTGTTATTTACCAAACGGCAACGTCCGTCGTCGAGGTACTGGAGCACGTCAAACTCCAGGTCAGATCCAGGACGGGGATCTGACCAGATCAAGGCGCGCGGGTTGGGCAGGGGAGGCAGACTGCTCTCTGTTCAGGGGGTCAGATCTCAGAGTGAGCCGTTTGCTTTTGCGAGGAGAGGTCCAAGAAATGGGTGTTTTTTGGAAACTGTTATGTTATGGATATTGCACAACGCAAATATTTATCAACAAAGCCCTTAGAATAGACTGTGTAAAGGGGAAAATAGCAGAATATGGGACCTTTAAGTACTTTAATTTCAATTTTACAGACATTAGATAGAGGTAAATTACTTAAAATCACTCAGAATTAGTATTATTATTATGAGTCTAGGAGTATTTCTCATTGTTGGTTGAAGTGAGCTCACCTTGACAGGATGCGTCTCAATATAACGCTTTCTTGTCTTTTTCTTTCTTGTCGAACGAGAGCCGTGAGTCATTCTTTTAAAGCAGCAGTTGCATAAGAGAAAATCTTTTATATAAATTGTGATTTTTAAGCTTCAAGTATCGTTCCTGAAATTGCATCTCGCTGCCTGAGCTGCTGTGACAAATCCAGAAATTATACCAGATAAATACTGTCTACTATTTTTGTTTTTTGGGCCACAACTATGGACAGAAACACTTGGATGCATTCACACTTGGTCTTGTTGGGTCCTGGTTTGAGTCCAGTTTAGTCCTGATCTAGACCTGGTTTGGTCCTGTTCTAGTCCTGGTTAAGGGCAAGTCTAGTCCAGGATTAGTTCCAAATTTAGCCCCAGCTTAATCCCAGTTTTGAGTAACGTTTCTGGTGAGTTCTGACCCCTGATTGTCTCCATGGAGATGATCTTACTTTGCCTGAAATGTTCCGTAGTATGGCTCTAAACAGATGTATCTTGGACTCAAAAATACCTTTAAAAAACTTGCCAATCCATCTTTCATTTGACTTTTTTGTTGTGTTGTGTTTTAAATGGCAAGTATAAAAAGTATGTCTTGTATTCTAACAATTAGTCGACTATTAAGCAATTATTATTTTGATTTGTCGAGTCACGTGATTATTTATGCTGTGAATTGAGGATTTGTTGAACTTAATTAAGGTGTAAAAAATATGCTGACTGAAGGTTCTTTTCTCGTTTTGATTTAATAATTCAGCGGTATATTTGTGATGAAATCTCTTTTAGCATAAGTTTTAGATTATTTTAATACTCACTCATTCACTGCAGACCTACTGTTTATGTTCAAGAAATTAAAGAGGCTGTACCCGATTTCTTTAATGTAATAAAGTAAATTGTTTAGCCCCAGTACAGATATGTGTAAAAGCAGGTCTGCATCCAAGTGTTTTATTTTCCGTAAAAGCAGTAAATGCGCAGTTAGCATGCATGCTGATGTTAGTTAGCTTTATTGTGACGGCAAAACTCGCTCTGGGCTCTGAAAATTGTGAAAAACGCTTGTAAAGTCAATACGGTGAATAACTAGTTCTGTTTTTCATGTTTTTATGGCGGTACAAATCAGGCACAGCACCTTTAATGCTCTTTTTTTTTTTTTTGCCATATCACTCAGCCCTGAGACCAGCAGATACCGTCCCTCCTCCAGAAAATTCACACAGTGCACCTTTAATATTCAGGCGTGCACATTGACTTTCTGCAGTCAGATCCTTTTTCTCAATCATTTATCGTAAAGTTGTGATTATTCAGCTCACATTTGAGTCATTACATTCATGAGTAGAGCCGGGCGATATGACAAAAAATTATTATCACGCTTTTCTTGGGGCCAGATCATGATTTCGATTTTATCATGATTCATGTTCACTTTGTATTTTTCTATTGCCTTTAATAAAGCTGCATGATTTAGGTAAAATATCTGATTGTGATTTTTCTGACCAGTGCGATTGTGATTAGGTTTGCGATTTATGTTTTAATAATAGGATTCAGTTCAAATTCACATTTTAAACACAATTTTGTCATTTCTAGTCACATTTTTGTCATTTTTAGTCACATCTTTGTTGTTTTTTATCACGTCTTTGTTGTTTTTTTGTCTCGTTTTGCTGCATTGAGTTTTTGTTTGTAGGAGCGTTTTTGTCTTTGAACGTATTTTTATCGCTTTTGTCGCTTGTTTGAAAACTCGTTTGTACAAATCCAAACTACAATGTCCAAACTGCAGTTTTTATTCAAATCAAAGCAAGACATTTTGTTGTTTGTGGAAGGAATGATTTAAAAATGGCAGCCTTTGAGATTTGCTAATTGCCTCGTCGATGTCTTTGAATCGTGCAGCTCTGACCTATTGACCTTATTCTGCCCCGCCCACTTTTGCCGTTTTTTGCACTTTTGTTGTAAACGCACTTCCGTTTGATGAGAACTCCGTTAAAGCTAATGACGAACGAGGGAAAAGTCTCGCCGCTAAAATGTTACATAAAGTAGGTTGATTTGTGTAAAATGTTTAATGAACACGAGCAACAACAAGTCACAACGCAACGATTTCCTGGTCGGTCTGAAAACGTCTTTTTAGTCCATGTAGAACTTATTTTCTGTTGAGCTCGTCTGCTCCATGTAAACTACAACAGAAACAAGACGGCGGCGCGTACGGAAACTTCCGGAATAAGGTGAATAAAAGGTAAATAAAGTCATCCGCTCAGAGGCTAAACAACAGGAGATAAAGTGCGTTTGAACCACGATACAACAATTTCACAAAAATAGCAGATTGTCACAGGGACAAGCTCACGATTCGCTTTTAATCACCCCATGGCCCAACCCTATCCATTCAAGTATTAACCTTTATTTGTTGGATGTTGTTAAATCCCACGTGGAGGTGTTCAGACTGTGCTCGGTGCGGCGCAGACCGGTACCACACGCTCTTAAAACACCTTGTTTACACGAAAGTTCAGCGGGTTCCTCCGAATCCGTTCACCTGGAAGAAGTCCAAACCAACGCTCGAAACAGTAACTCGTTTCGCGGCGCGTTTACTCTGTCACTTTGATGTCTCTGTTGTTTCATTTTTCCCGGCAGTTTGTCTGTCTGCTCCTCATCTGAGCGTCTTAAAGCCTGTCATGAGAGCAGCCTGATCTTTCCCCTCACACAGCAGGATCAGGCGGATGGCATTTTGGTGGGATTGAGTCGGAGCTAACGCTAACACCGGCTTGTAACAGTAAATATTAAACACATCCAGCTGTCGTGCTCACATGGCTCTCGCTCTCTTGTTTGTAAACCTCCATGGCTTATAGGCGCAGCTCTGCAGTGCATTAGAGCCGACGATTCTCAAACTTTCAGGTGTCCCTTTGCATGAATGAATTGTCTTTTTAATGGAAAAATTTTAGCGCCGGAACAAGTTATTTGATTTATCTCAGACAATCAGTTATCTTTTCTTTGCATGAAAAGCACAGAAAGCTTTTAAACTCCAAAATCTTGCGCATATTTCTCATTTTGACACCCTTCTGTAAGACGTGGAAATGCAATCACTGACCCGTCTCTGTTTCTAACAAACAATTTAATGTCTGCTTTAAATGAAATGCTTTGTCTAATGGTTGTCTCCCAATTTTAAAAGGAAAGACTCCCTTGTAAAATTGGCCTTCGAATCCCAATGGGACTTTCCAGGTTGAATAAAGGTTAAATAAAAAGTAAAAGCAGCTTTGAGTGTCCACAAAGTGCTACATAAGTGTAATGAATTATTATTAATCATATTTGTGATAATCGTCAACTATTTTAGTGATCAAATAAATATTATCTGCACTTTACACAGACAACAAAACATGTCGTGTGCTGAGAGAAGAGGTTTTATGACGGGAACAAAGCAAGAATTACATCAAAATGACACATGTACAGCTAGTGTTTTTGATCAAAAACCTATTTTGTCTGTTAATACACTCCATCACCATGTCCTCCATGATGTCACCTCAGCTTCATCTGTGTCAAATTTAGTAAAAATCTAACATTTACGATCAGTTCACGTTCTAAATAACCCCTAGATTCAGCTGTTCTGCAAAATAATCATTAGTTGCAGCGCTAAGTCATTTAAAGGTGCACTCTGTAGCGTTTTCCTGCTCGACTATAGTGCTTTGCATGGGATGTTCCACAGTATGGCATTAAATTGGCTATCTCCATGAAAACAGGCAGGTGACACCATCAAGTCAAGTTACAGGTCAGATCTGAAGAGAGTTGTTTTGGAGCAATAAAACACTGTAATTGGGGAAAAGAAAAAGAAAACAGACTGGAATCGCATTTCCATGGAGACAAGAACATATAAGTATTTCACTTTAAAGGTGCTGTACCTGATAAAAATGTGGCAAAACAAATTCTTTGCAGTGGTCCACATGTATTGTTAATTGTATTGTTCTTTATGCAATCCTAGCATCCTATCGTTTCATCCCATTGAGTTTATGTCACAACTTTCAGAGCCCAGAGTGGGTTTTGCCATCACGATAAAGCTAACAACAACAACTAGCATGCTACATGACAAAAAACTTCCTGCTTTGCGGAAAATAAAGCGCTCTTTAATTAGAATCAGACAGCGCATCTTGGACTCATTTTCACCATAAGAGCTGTTTTACGAGGCAAAATTGATTTGACTTTATAACAAGAAAAAAAAGTACAACCCCTTTAAATTCAGTTTCAAACATGGGATTGGGTTTGAACCAGGACTAAACCAGGACTAGTTTAAAGTTCAGACAAAACATCACACTCCAAGGTTGCAGATGTCATTTTTATTTAAATTAGAAAATAAAATAACATCAAAATAAGATAAAAAATAACGTGTTGATCTTATTGTCAGATATTTGTTCTTTTCTTAACAAGTGAAATACGTCCAAAATCGAATTAATAAATGACATTTGCAATCTGCAGAGTGTGATGCTTTGTCTATTTTTAGTTCATCTACGGTGAAGAATGATTCTTTTTAGTGCGCGTTGTTCTTTCTCCAGAGACTAAACTTAATAATAGTTCTACACACCAAACATCCAGGATACTCATCAGAACAGAAAAACAGAACTAATTGAGAACTAAACCAGGACAAAAATCAGCCTGAAGTCGTCTCTAAACCAGGACTAACGTGGTGTTCAGCAGATCCAGGTCTAAACCAGGACTGAACCAGGACTGAATGAGGACAGGACCAGGTCTAAAGTGGGTCAGTGATTGAAGAACAGCACACGGGGCTACGCTAGAATAATGTAATGCAAATGGGTCAACACAAAGAGGACAAACTGCAGCGGAGTGATGGTTTCTCTGCAGCGTAAAGAAGACTTAAAACAATCCACAACATCATTCAGTCTTGTAAAGTTATTTATTTATGTATTTATTCGACAGACACAGTTAAACATTTCCTCATAATAGTTAATTGATGCGACACGTTTAAGGAAAGGAGGAGTGTGGAGTGTAAATGTATTAATATTAAAGTTGCAATAAGTTAATCGATTAATCGCAACAAATCATTTATTGAATTGATTAATCATTATCATCTATGCACAGGTTCCAAAACATGCCAAGAGTGCAGAAAAGTTTTATGAAAATGACGAGGAAAATGTGTAAACTGAGTGTATTTGGCGTGCTTTTTCTGTAAACCTACTCCACCAAGATCCTCAAACAGTTTCACTTCATTTGTTGTTTAATTTAATTTAATTTAATCAATGTATTTAATCTAAGTTCATTTTATTATTTATTTATTTGTTATTTATTTTTATATATTTTTAAAAACATTATTATATATATATATATTTTATCCTCATTTTTTTTGTTAACGTGCTGGGTAATAACTCATGAAATATATTTAAAAAAAAAACAACAACAACAAATCAATAAATGAGAAAAAAGCAGCTTCACTTCAGCTTCATCTGGGTCAAATTTAGTCAAAGTCTTGCGTTCTAATGGACTAATTGATTAATCAAAAGAATTATCGCTGGACTAATCAATTTGCAAAATGATTAGTGTTAGTGAATATTTCCACAAGAACAGCTGCCACTGAAACTACAACAACGAGCAATTACCTATTAGTTCTGGCTAATGCTAATGCTAAAAGCTAATGCCACACATATTATTGCTGGCATTGAGCAATAAAGTTTATTATTACATTTTGAAATTTCAGAAATTAACTCATCATCTTTCCCTTTGAATTAACTTTACATTAAACTTTTCTGCTGTTATTGGTTTTCTTAAAGTGAGTCTCAAACTGTTCACACCAAGTACCATCCAAGATCATAGTTTTTGTACGATCACAGTAAATCTGGACTCTTTCAGGCCTGCAATATTACATTTTCGTTTAATTTATTAACAGGACAATGTGCAGTTACATAACGCCTGAGGGTAAAGATGCTTGTACCAGATTTAGAAGCTAATTTCCATCTGCAGCCCTTGAAAAGAGAAGAAGTGAATCAGAATCAGGATTACTTTTATTTATCCCCAAGGCTAGATGATTTTATAAACTGAAGACAACTAAAATTAGATACAATTAGTCTCTTTTCATCAACTAAACCCTCAGTGTAAATAAAGCAAACACAGCGCAAACAAACTGTGCATTAAACTAACTCTGACACACATTATGTTTTTCAATTATTACTCAATTAATATTAATACCAGTGCAGATAGCAAGATGTTAAATTACAGTATTATCTATAAAATATCTACAACATTTAACACATTTGTTGCTCAGAAAAGTGTAATAGACGTTTTTTTAACATTGCCATCTCAGTCGATTTCAGAAGTACCAAACCTCTGAGTCTGTTTTCGCACTTACTGCAGCTGTAATAAACATTTTTTAGTTTCGTTTAGACAGTTTAATACAAGTCAAACACTTTTACTCTGCCGGAACCAAGAACTAACGCACTGACGTTTCTAAACAGAGCCATTTCTCACTGGAATGTGCCGATTGTGGATGATTATTGACCATTTGAATTTGGGAGATTATACAGTATATCTGGAGTAAATGGCAAAGATGGCACAGTTCAAGGATTTTAGCGCCTGTTTCTATACTGACTACATATTTTTCGGTGTAGTTTTGTTATGTTGTGACTAGCTTGAGACACATTATGAGAAATGAGTAGAATTTTTAAAGTGCATGTGAAAGGTTATGTTTTTCTAATTATGACTTGGTTCGGTGGGATTGTGCACGTGCTAAATCGAAAAAACAGACAAAATCCTTGATAAAATCCTAAATATAATTATTTATTTTTTATTTATTTATTTATTTAAAACAAGGACAGTGCACAGATAACATTAAACTCAATGAGTAGAGATGCTCTGCACCAGATTTAGCTACAAGCTACTTTCCATCTGTAGTCCTTGGGCAGGTTTTAAATAAACAACAACAAACAAGATTTGTTTACAAAGTAGCACCCGTTATACACCGATTAAATAAACAAATCATCAGCAGAGATTCTAAAATACAACAGTTCATCATTATTAGGAGCACTTTAAAATACAATTAATAATTTATCAATAACAAGACCTTCCAAAATTACAATTATCAAATTCATCATAAAACCTTTAAATTAAATAAACAATTCATAAATACAATTACCACACGAAATGCTAAAAATACAAATCTCATCCTTAACACGATGCTCCAAGAGTCTTCTAAAATCAGTCAGAATGTTTACAAAAGCCTAATGTTGACAGGTCTGCCTGCTCAAAAGCCATTGTCTCAGCCCATGTGAGAAGGACAGATAGTTTGAACATGTTTTTAACTCAGTTGGAAGTGTGTTCCAGTTTTTTGCTGCAGTGAAGGAGAAAGCGGATTGTCCCATCACTGTACGTTTAAGGGGAACGGTCAGATCATAATTTAGAGTTGAGCGAGATGTTCTAGTCATCTGCTCTGATCGTAATCATGTTACCTATACAGTTTAGTGAAATGTACATGTATATTTCACTCTTCACATTTCAGAATCCCGAGTTTATCCGAGTTAGTCAATTCATCATGGATGTGCCCTGCTTTCGGATGAAGTTTAACATCCGACAGTTAAAATATTGATAGTTTTCATCTCTTTAGTTTCTCTCTACTGCCCCCTGCTGTCTGTGAAGCTGCTCCCGCTGCCGTCGAGCCTCTGCAGTTATAAATGCAATGTTATGCTAATGTTGCTAACGTCAACAAAAGGAGAAATTCATATTCATGTTGATTAATAACTTGTGCTGATGTAGTAACACTGTCCCGGTTAATGCATAAACTTAACTGGATCAATATTTGGTCGATTTGGGCACTTTCTTTTGTTTTATTGTTTGATTTGAGTCGTTACAGTCCATACAGTGTAATATATTTGTCATAGTTTTTCCGACTTCACGTTGGAACGCAGAAACTCTAAGAAAATGTTCCGACAACTGGGCAGCAGAACTCGTCATGTGCACTTTAAATAACTTTCAGGGTGACCAGACGTCCCTATTTACCCGGGGCAGTCTCAGTTTTGAGCCCTGTGTCCCAAAAGATTTGACCAAAACCATTTATTTGTCCCTATTTTTGACCAATTTGATACCGGTCAACAATAAAGAGAGGAAGAAATTGTCAAAACAGAGAGAATTGTCCTTGAAAATGACCAGAACACAAAAATTCAGAGCGCTATAAATAGAAGTTTCTCATATTGTACTGTTTACTGAAGTCATGAATGGACCATGTCTTCAGTAATGTACTCAATTATCCGCTCTTTTCACAATTTTACCGTTCCTCCCCACTCCAACCCGGCTGTGTCCCAGTTTTTAATTATGAAAATCTGGTCACCCTATTTTAGCTGCTATAAAGCGATCTCCTCGTGCAAAAACATCTCCGTCCCTCGACCTTCTTCACTTAAACCCAGTCACCTTCACCTTCGTTACTTCGTTGCATGTCTTTCCCTCTCAACACAATCATGTCATTAATCCAAACACGCTGTAAACACACGGGCGCTGGAAGCCGCCGCCCGCAGAGACGCAGGTTGTTCCCGAACTGGCCCAATTGTTCCCAGATCTGGAGCAAAAGCTTTCCACTGCGTCATGGTGCGGCCTCCTGGAAGTAATGCCTCCCTCAGCACGAGCCTGTGTTGTGGTGCTAATGTCCTCTGTGTGTGCGTCTGCTGAGGTCAAGCATGAGCCTAAGTGCACATGACCTGCTGTGTGCACTGTTTATTAGCTAATGGTAAATTACACAGCCCCATAAAGTCTAATAGGCCCAGTGGAAATACAGTTGCTAAATAACAAGGCTATGTGAAAGCGTAGTCTTAGCAGCAGAAATAGTACACGGGAATCTGGCTGTGTTCTGGTCGGAGCATTGGCAACGTGATAAAGGGATACTGAGCTTGTTATTATTTGTACTTTTGGACCATTATTAATTGTAGAAAAGGTTTCAGGGGTTGTCATCCGGACGCTGTTTGAAGATCGAGATGTTTCGACTTTAATCCAAAAGTCTCTGATTGACGATGACTTTTGGATAAAAGTCGAAACGTCTCGATCTTCAAACAGTGTCCGGATGACAACCCCTGAAACCTTTTCTACGATGGAGCACACCTGGACTAATGAGGGATTACATCGATAAGTTTATAAATGATTTTGTCCCAGATTCATCGTGAGTCTCTGCTAACTGCCATCAGCATCCACTTTACATTTGACTTTAAAACTACACTGAACAAAAACGTTGCACAGATCTTTGCAGCGTGGGCCGGTGCATCATCTGCTGGCCATGTCTAAGGCCCCCGATATTCATGCTGTCTAATCAGCATCTTGATATGCCACACCTGTGAGTTGGGATGGATTGTTAATATTAATACTAACTGCTCAAGAAGACAAATTTGGGCACATTTGTGAACAATCTTTGAGACGTCACTGCCCCTGCGCGAGTACGGCTGCAGGTCCGTTTGCTCACTGGTTTCGTTCAGTGCCTTTAACTCCCTATGGACTTAAATTATTTTGTAGCTGTTTAGTGTGGTATGTATTAACTACCACCTTTTATTCTTTTATGAGGTCTACTTGAATGTGTCTTTCTCTTTTATGTATGCATGAATGTGAGCAACGGACAGCAATCCAATTTCCTTCGGGATTAATAAAGTATTTATCTATCTATCTATCTATCTATCTATCTATCTATCTATCTATCTAGAAAGGCCTTTTGTGCATATAGTTTTTTCTTCCTTGAGTTCAGCTCATGAAAATTGGGAGCAAAAGTTAAACTGTAACGTTTATATTTTTGCTCAATGTTTGTAGGACATAACAAATCAACAATGGAAAGGATTGATGGATACTTGTGAAATGTGCTGTGGTTGCAGCAAAAAAGCAATGACAAAGAAATGGATGACGGGGACAGAATCAACTGTCATAGTCTGGACTAGATAACTTTGGATGTTTACAAAATGGGGAACAAAAAACATTTTTTTACTGCTTGAGAGTTGTATAAATGGGACAGGTACATAACGGGACATATTCCTGGCTGACTTAGACTGATCTACTCTTCTACGATCACTCATTTGTTTTTGTATTCTCGCTCTCTGTTTGTTTAAAAAATCATACAAAGTCAAATCAAATCATAGTCAAGTCAAATTAACTAGACATATTTAAATAGGAAAATGAAAAAGTATCGAATCCTTAATACTTTGATTGAGACCACACTACTTCTCTCAAACTTTTAAAACGTTTCTCTGTTGAAATCTCCATCTTTTTGCCCACATTTATCCCTTTATCTCTCACTTCCTCGTCTTTCACGGCTGCAGGGACTGAAGGGCCGAGCGCACAGAGGAGCAGATGGTCTCGAGATCTTTGGCTCAAGCAGAAGTCACCAGTTCAATGGTTTTGATGTTCATTTGACTGGCTCCACAGAGAACTGCCCCCTGCCTCTCGCTACAATAATGCACTGAGTGAAAGGCTCTAACGTTGTTCCTCTCTGTGTTTCAGCTCTGCACGAGTTCCCCACAGACCTGTTCACAAACGCAGAGCGAGCGGAGGGAGCTGTGGCGCTGCACGTCCTCTGCGTAAGTTTGGAGTTCACTTTTCACACTGGAACTGGACATGTCTAATATTTACGATGAGATTATCCATTCAAATTGTTGCCAAATCGAATAGCTTCACATTGAATAACAACGTGAGATTACATTGACTTGATTTAATTTACTTTTATACTGAAATATTTACCGCGGTACTCAAAAGATGAAATGTGAAATCAACTTTAATTTGACTTTGATGGCTCTGAGGATACATCACCTGCAGTTTTGTTTTGTTTTTTGCAATACATATATGCATGTCTTTTTTATATATATCTTGCTGCTATTTTATTCATTGTTTTATGTTGCACGTGACCGCCAAAGCATTTTGATTTTGATCACTGACAATGGCAATAAACCAATTCTGATTCTGATGTAATTGATAAATGCAAGAAGGATACGTTTATGCCAGTTACATACAACTTTAAGGCAAGACTGAAATATAGTCAAAAGTACATTTTTACATGAAACAGTAAGTCCAGATGCATCCTGTGCATCTATTTTTATTGTGATTTTGTGGTTAACTGCTGGGATAGCTTAATTAAATGACAAAAGAAAGTCGATTTTTTAAAATTTATTTTATAGTTCATTCATTTATTTATACATTTATAAAATGTATTTATGTCCAAATGTTAATATGGTACAGCTAGTTAATAATAAATAGAAAAAAAAATCTTGCCTTACTTTGCAAAATGTGAATTTAGACCATAGAACTATAATTACAACTGGAAGATGAACCCAAAATGGCACCCTGTTTATCCCTATGGCGTGAGCTCATTGGCGCATGACCCTAAAAAAGTTCTTTACTTCCGCATTTACTTCCTGATACGGAGGCTGCCGTCTTTGCGTTATGGAGGCGGCCATCTGTACTTTAGATTCACCACGTGACGACAATCCCCCATGATGCTTTGAGCGACGTGAACGACCAGCAGCTGCAAGTTTTTGTGTTAACGTTAGCTTGTGTGATTGTAATTGTATTCTTCATGTTAGACACACGTGAAAGTGTCTGAAATGAAATAAAATACAACTTACAGGTATCACTAGCCTTGTCCACGTGCTTCTGTTTGTATCGTCCGACGCTCGTTCACGTGACTCGCACATGTTTGCGGTGACGTCACTTAATATAAAAACGATAATTTTGGCGATTTTAGAAACGGTAGAAAATAACATTTCCTTCCACAGTGATCCCTCGTTAATCGCGGGAGTTGCGTTCCAAAAATAACACGCAAAAAGTGAAATCTGTGAAGTAGTCAGCTTTATTTTTTATTATTTTACAATGCAATACTGAACTATGGAATGAAACCAAAAATCAAAACCTGTTTTAAAGCCCAAAATTTGTTTAAAACAATAATTTTAATATAGTAATACAAGGTTGGAAACATTGTCACAGTCGTATTTCACAGTCCCAGCTGTGCCTCTTGGTCCTGACTCCGCTCCGCTGTAGCGTCTGTTTCTACTGAAGGCGCAGGAGTCTTTCTCCGAGAGAAGAACATTGTTATGGGGAGTTGTTGGCGCTCTTTTTTCTGAGCAAGAAGATTTTTATAAACGGATATGCCACCTTCGATTATATTTGAGAACTAGACAACAGTAAAGCCCCTGAGCCAATCAGGATTCAGAGCACAATGCACTGTAAAAATATCCGCACTGTAAAACAAATCCGTGAAGCAGCGAAGCCGTGAAAGATGAAACGCGATATAGCGAGGGATCACTGTATTTTATTTAAATACCAATAATAATTCAGCACTGTCTGCAATTATAATGTGCAATTGTAGAAAAAGGCTGGGCCCAAAAGGCTGCAATACCTCACACGACCACTAATCAATCTGGGACCACAGACAGAGGGGGCGTGTCTTATCCAGTTCATTTAATACATCCATGATTTAGACATAAACATTGTGGTAAACACCCAAAGTTGACAGGTTGCCGAATGAACAGTGCACACCTACTAAGAAACTGATTTGCTAAGTTTTCATTCATCACATTCATCAACAGTTAGCTGAAAACTCCCCTTCCATCACGTATCATTCCTGCACCACAGCTTTCCACCAGCAGGGGTCAGTGTGAGGGGTCGGGGCCGCTGTGGAACCCCCTGAAGCAGCAGCAGCGGCGGCAGACACGTTGTTCAGTACATGACGACCTCACTGTAGCATGTGGAGCTTTTTCCAGCGCTCCCCGAGGACAAGCCGCTAATGTTCCACGCAGCGGCCGCAAAACCCCGCGAGACATGACATGAGCAGAACAACAACGCACAGCTGTATTCCTCCTGTACATGCCTCATATTATCGACAAAGTGACTCCTAACTGTACCTTATATTGGCCGCCCGCTGAGTCCAATCCTCGCGGCTGCGGCAGAAATGAGGCAAATGAAAGTAACCTTTTCAGCAAAACTACAGCGAATCAGAAATAGAAACATGTATCATCCTGGTCCATTTGCTTGTGTTGTTTACCCTTCCACAGAACACACTGTTATAGCGCACAACAGGGGTCAGAGCACATTGTATTATTCTGCTGAAAATGGCCTGCTGTGCCTTTTCATACAAGATACATAAGAAATTGGAGATATAATTTATCCTCCCACTGAAACAAAAGGCATTTATCCACTGGCAAAAGTAAAACTGAACTAATATGTGACTGGAATTTGGTGATTTTTGAGTTATTTTAAACTTGGCGCATGTGTTCTTGGAAACTAAAATCATGCTTTGACATTGTGTTATGAGAATCTGTTTGTCATTGCATGATTTTTTTTGTTTTTGTTTTGTCTTTCTGTGCACAAAGCATTTAAGCACATTCAATAAATTATTTGTCAGTTTAAAGGAGCTACATTATGCAACATGTTTTTCTCTTCAATTTGACTCATTTGTAGTTCTACTCCAGAGTGATTGATGCGTATTTGTTGTTGCATTCAAGACACTGTTGCTCCAATAACGCTCCCCGTTTTCCCAACATGCACATCCACTGATCTGTA
Organism: Rhinogobius similis; assembly: GCA_019453435.1. Lineage (NCBI taxonomy): Eukaryota > Metazoa > Chordata > Actinopteri > Gobiiformes > Gobiidae > Rhinogobius > Rhinogobius similis. The sequence continues at coordinate 11,915,603 of CM033622.1, read as the reverse complement.
CTTTCTTTGTTCTGTGATTTTTTTCTTAAACATTAACACAGGATTCAACAGCATCGCAAAGCCATTTTAGCACGATGAATGAAAGTGAAGAAAAATAAATGCATATTAGCATTAGAGACATTTTGACCAAAGTCACTGATGTACAACATAAATAGGAGGGGCCCCAGAGCTGAGCCCTGTGGCACCCCCATGTGGAAAAATCAGAACATCCTTCATATTTAATGCATTAAGTCCTGTTATTCAGATTATTTGAAAACCATATGGCATACATTTAAAACAGCATGGTCCGTCTGCGTGTGATGACGTTAACGGTGACATAGATACAGCCGGCAGCTAGTCACATCAGGGGGGTGTGGTTTGCCGTGTGGGACAACTCTGATTTAATAGGAACTTCAACTTTTTGACTCTTCGAATACATTTGCATCTAAATTAGTCTATTTTAAGATCAATTAATACAAATCAAGTCACAGCGGGTCTTAACAGATGTTGTTGACCTGGCGTTTCCCCAGAAAGTAAACGGATTGTTCTGCAGATGTAAAAATATAGCAGGTGGCACTGGCATCACAGTAGCATTTAGCCCGCAGCTAACATTAGCGTTCTTGTATATGCAAATTTGGGATGTTTGACCACGTTATTCTTCTCCATGTCTTTCTGTGTGTATTTGGCACTGTAGAACTCCTTTACTCTGCGTTTGCTCTTGTAGTTGTTGAACAGTGGATGATATAGCAGGTCTTTTACATTGAAATGAATGGATTGTGGTCCCCATTGTATGTTCCCACAGATGCCCACTGTATGTATACCGTGAAAAGACTGGCAGAAAACAACGCCGCAGTTTTTAACCAAAATTCAGTGGACCAGTTTCTTCTATTAAAGTGTTTTTTCATCAATATTGCAATTTAAAATGTCCATATTATAAAAACAAATATCTACAAGTGTCATAAAGTATCACTATCTACCAGACAAAAGCATGATATGTCTTCTTTAATGTGTACCAGCAATTAATTAAATCAGAAAATATCAAATGATGTTTTTAATCAAGTTTTTAATTAAGTTGTTACTCAGTTTCATTATATTTCAACTACAACAAAATTCAAATCAGTTTACTTTTGCGCTGGTCCCAAGTCCAATCAAATGAGAACTGGCCATAAAAGTAAAAAAACACAAAGAACACATCAAAAATAATACTTAGAAAACATGCTGCAAAACTAAACGTAAAAATGAAAACTTAAAAAATACTAAAAAGTACATACTTTGCTTTATTGTTTTTTAAAACCGTCCCTTGAAGATAAGACTGTCCTTCTGAAAGTCCGAGCCTTTTTTGCTTACAACGCCTTCCCTTTCAGGCTGTATTTTGAGTCAGGTCATTCAAATCAGATACATCTATGTTTAAGAATAGAGAAAGTCTTTATAGTTCAGACTAATGCCCCCAGAATCTAATCACAAACACCCTTTTTGCCCTTCCATGGATCGGCTCTTGGTGTAATTCACTTGTCCTTGTCTGAGGGCTGAATATTCCCTCCAGTGTCACTATGTGGTGCAGAGTTTAGCATAAAGTATCACACACAAACACACACACACACACACACACACACACACACACACACACACACACACACACACACACACACACACACACACACACACACACACACACACACACACACACACACACACACACACACACGCACACGCTGACCTTTGAATGCGCTGTCCAAACTTCATCAATAATCATGTTTGCATCTGATTTATGATCCCCAATGTGACCCCAGAGTTCACGCACAAAATACGTGACGAGGCCAAAACTTTTTGATTCTCAGTGAAAAGAAACATGAAATAGTTGTTTTTAGTCCCAAATCCCCTGCAGGCTTGGATTGTGCGCTTGGTTCGCTGTCTCCTTATGTGAACGATTCACTTAGGAATCTTGGTGTGATTCTAGACAACTCTTTCAAAATGGACAAGCAAATGAATTCTGTTATCAAAGCCAGCTTCTACCATAGACATAAAAATAGTGGACAGACGGTTGTCGCTCCGCCCCATTCATGATAATGCGGCTCAGTCATGGAGAATTCAAAATGGCCGCGGGTTAGCCCCCACCACGGTGGGGAGGCGGGGGAGAGGGCGACTTTGGGGCGGCCTTTTGCTGACGTACTGCCGTCGTTGCCTCTATGGTTACCGCCCACTCGTAGGTCTATGGCTGCGTCCTGACATTTCCGGCACGTAAAGCCCGCCTTCTTCATTAGATATGCACGAACTTTAAAAAATCACAGCGGCTAAACCAGCCTGGTTCAAAAAAATTCACCCCCCTCAGCGTTGTCACAGAGCCGTAAGCTAACGTTTGAGACCAAAGCCGTATTTTGAGCCAGGCTCTAAAGTAGGTTTTGAAACGTCTAACTCCCCATTGACTTGCATTGAATAATTCTACTTCTGCAGCGGCCCCTAGTGGTCAGCAGCAGATTGCAAACATGGCAGCCTACAGTCGGCGGCTCAATTTGAGCGCGGTAGCCTCGCCCACTGGCTTCTACCAGCTCAGAACGTTAAGTAAAGTTAAGGCTTACCTTCCAGCCAGTGACTTATTCACTTGTTTATTTCGTCTCGCCTAGATTATTGTAACTCGCTGCACTGTGGGCTGGACCTGTCCTCCCTACAGCGCCTCCTGCAGGTCCAAAATGCTGCTGCCGCTTGTTGACGGGGACGAGAAAGCGTGAGCACATTACCCCAGTGCTTGCCTCCCTTCACTGGCTTCCTGTCAAATTCAGGATTGATTTTAAGATTTTTAAATGCCTAAATGGATTGGCCCCTGAATACCTGACTGAACTTTTAACAGCTTATGTCCCGGCCAGATCAGTGAGGTCAGAAAATCAGTTGTTATTAAATGTGCCCAGATCCTGATTAAAAACTCGAGGAGACGGGCCCCCAAAACTTCCTCTACAGATCAGAGCTGCTCCATCACTCTTTTAGGCTTTTAAATCTGCTCTTAAGACACATTTCTTTGCTTTGGCTTTTAACACAAGTGAACTGTTATCTAATTGTGTTTGTAATAATATTGTACTTTACTGTGTTTTTACCATGATGTGCATGTGAAGCACTTTGGGCAGCTGGTGCTGTTGTAAATGTAGAAATAAAGTTGACATTGACATTGACAAAATAGTCTGAAATTGGAGCAAGAAAGAGGAAGAGGCATTCGGTTAATCAGCATTTTTAAAGGTGCATTATGTTGTTTTCTGGTGGAGTGTCTGCTACCTGCTCGTCTCCATGGATACTATTGCTTTGTCTGGAACGTTCAAGAGACTTTGGGCTTCTTTTTCTTGAAAAGTTGCTTGCAAATTTGAAGTTTCTTGCATGACTTGCTCCTGACAGACACTTTCACTCATAAAAAGAGGTCATTTTGAACCATTTTTCACTTTTGTTTGACAATAAAGTAGCACCGACACACACCAAACTTTACTACCTTAAACTGAACAAGATTTTGACAGAATGAAGGGAAGGATTTGTGGATATCTATTTCTAAAGCTGATTTATTGAAGTTTTAATTAATTATTTTTTATTTTTATGCCAATGTTCTGATAGATTTACTCAAAAACTAAATAGAATCCCTAGTGGAATTCTTTTTTAAAATAACTGATATGTGTGGGGGGAAAAAAACAAAAAAAAAACAAAAAAATAATAAACCTGGTTCTGTCCATTTTTCAGATTTAAATTTATTATTTATTTATTTTATTTTTTTGTCTTACATTTATGTGAATAAGGACAAGTTTCAAAGTGATATCTTTATAAATAAATAGAAAATAATACATTTGGGCTGCAACAAGTGAGTCGATTAATCACAACTAATCGATTATAGACTTAGTTGTCAACAAATTAAATAATCAAATAATCTTTAAGGTTTTATGACTCGGACAGAGCAGGAATCACACAAAAATGACAGAGAAAACATATAAATTGTGTGTTTTTGAGTAGAATACTTGTTCAACTATAAATATTCTCCACCAGGACGTCATCAAAAGGCTTCACTTCAGCTTTGTCTGCGTAAAAATGAGTCAAAATCCCATATTCATGGGTCTTTCCCGCTCTAAACAACTAATTAATCAAAGGAAAAATCGCTGAACTAATCAATTACCAAAATAATCGTTAGCTGCAGCTCTATAATAAGTTCAAAAAAGTGAACCCAGGACCTAAATCTTCATTGTTGCCACCATGAAAGACCTTTATTATTGTATTTCTGATATTTCTAACCACGTTTTGTACTTCATTGTGTCTCAAATAAGTTATTGTGTAGAGATGTAGTGCAAAAGTAATAGTATTATTTCTAAATTCCAGTGATAGTTGGTGCAATTTGTAGCAGCAGATGTCATTTATTAATAGTAATTTAAGCCCTTTAGAGAAGAAAGCATTTATTTGTCGTGAAATTTCAGACTGTGCTTTATGTAAACAGTGTGATCAAGCAGTTTTGTGACATATTGGTGCACATATGTCGACGCGTGTTGTCTGCTGTACCTCGACATATGGCTCTGGGTTTACAGATGTTGAGGATTATAATAGCAGCGCTGCCTTTTATCATCCCACAGGACACTGCTGTAGAGGATTACACCACAAACCAATGACAAGTTTTACGTTAGAACAAAGCAAAAAGTGGGACAGTGAGATTTGTCACACACTAACGCAGCAAAAATACATTTCTGGATTTGTTTAAAAGTCTTTATGACATGATATTAATCTTAATTTCAGACGTTTTGACCAGTAAGGATCTATTTATTTGATGGACCTAGATTATTTTACGATAAGAAGAGGACCTTTATTTGTCCCACAGTTGGGAAATGCCAATTTTGCAGGAGATAATAAAAAACAAAACACATAATGACAAAAAAAAACACACACAAAAAACAGACTTAAATCTAACACTGCAGGTAGAGCAAAAACACAAACTCTTGTGTACATTAAAGTGCCTCTGACAGGTTGAAGTACTCATTTCACTAAAACACAGTTAAGATAATTATATTCAAGATTCTGCTGAAAACAAAGCTATTTTTATTCCAGTTTGGCAGTTTTTTAGGTTTAAATGTTGACTTCCTGGTTGTAAATCGTGACATCACACTGGGGAATTCTGTAACTGTTGCCTAGAAACCATGTTGAACACCGGGTGAAAACTCCTCAAATGTCACAGAAAGTATTATTTGACAAATAAAAACATATAGAAACAACTTTATTTTGATGAATTAATGTTTAAAAGTGTCAGACAAATGTGTTTGTCAATTTAAATTACCGTATTTTACGCACTATAAGGCGCACTGGATTATAAGGCGCACCTTCAATGAATGGCCTATTTGAAAACTTTGTTCATATATAAGGCACACCGCATTATAAGGCGCATAGAATAGAAGCTACAGTAGTGGCTGTGGTTGCGTAGTTGCGGCTCAGTATTGATCCATATATAAAGAGCACTGGATTATAAGGCGCACTGTCAGTTTTTTGAGAAAATTTAAAGCTTTTAGGTGCGCCTTATAGTGTGGAAAATACTGTATCCCTGGTGTGTCTCCCTAGTGTGACGTCATCATGTTGAGAACTCTGCACTACTTCCTGTAAATTTCAACATGTTTTTCAACTTTTCTTCACAAACTGGCACCTGATTGGTGTAAAACTATCATTTATATTTACAACAGATTTTATTCCACCAAATAAAGTCAAAACTAGAAAATCATAAAAACCTGTCATACGCACTTTAAGTCAGTTCCTTTTACTAAAACATTACCAAGTCAGACCAGTTTGTTAAAAATGTGTTACCGAATGGGGCAAATAATGTCTGTGCCACTGTCTAGTTCTTTAAAGTTGGTGATAGTGATGGTTTTGCGTTCTTTTTTGGTGCAAATGTTGCTCCGAAAAGGTGAAAAGGTTCATTACATCTGCATTTGTGAATCTGTAAACTCAAATTGGACGTTTTCTCAAGGCACACCTGGCAACACTTCAAGGAATCAAAGCATTAAGGGACTGAAGTGCAGCATGGACAGAGTAAATGGCAGGTGATTTAATGTTTCAAAATATTTCTCTTCTTTCTTGTTTCAGTCTTTTACTTCTTACTTCAAGCCAAAATATTTGCCAAGAAAAGTGTCCTAATTTACAGAAAATGTACATCTTTTTACTGTAAAGAAACTCCTACTACTGTGCTTTTGTCTTCTGTTTAATCTACGACACTTTTGATCGAGTTCAAGTATCTCGGGGTCTTGTTCACGAGTGAGGGAAGGATGGAGCGTGAGATTGACAGGTGGATCGGTGCAGCGTCTGCAGTGATGTGGGCGCTGTATCGGACCGTTGTGGTGAAGAGAGAGCTGAGTTGAAAGACAAAGCCCTCAATTTACCGGTCAATCTACGTTCCTACCCTCACCTTTGATCATGAGCTCTGGGTAATGACCGAAAGGACGAGATCGCGGACACAAGCGGTCGAAATGAGCTTCCTCCGCCGGGTGGGCGCTCCCTCAGAGACAGAGAGGAGCTCAGTCACACGGGGGGAGCTCGGAGTAGAGCCGCTGCTCCTCCACGTCGAGAGGAGCCAGTTGAGGTGGCTCGGGCATCTGTTCAGGATGCCTCCTGGACGCCTCCCTCGGGAGGTGTTCTGGGCATGTCCCACCGGGAGGCGGCCCCGGGGTAGACCCAGGACACGCTGGAGGGACTATGTCTCTCGGCTGGCCTGGGAACGCCTTCAGATCCCACCGGAAGAGCTGGAGGAAGTGTCTGGGGTGGGGGAAGTCTGGGAGTCCCTGCTTAGACTGCTGCCCCCGCGACCCGGCCCCGGATAAGCGGAAGAAGACGAAGATACTTTTGATCGATCTAAAAAGACATATTAAACAAATGAGTCCACATACTTTGTTCGTCGTCCTTTGTAGAGCTGCATGTGACAGCTGCCTGTGTCACTGTTTGACAAAATAAAATAACAAAACAAAGTAAGTAAAAAGAGCAGAGATTGTGTATCGGTGGGTAATCTGGGGAGCGTTGATCCCTGGACCTTTTCCACAGGAGAATAAAGATTACTCAGATATACATGAATCTCTCTAATACAATGAGTGGTTTAGTGACAAGGGGGAAAAATTATGAAATAGAAGCTCCTAAAAGTCGATTTTACACAAATGAATAGACAGAAATGCCTTGAAACCAGGGAAATATTCCACGTCACATTAAATCTCAAGGTCTAAACTACTCAACCCACATTATAAGTCATTTTAAGTAACATTTTTAGCTTATTAAACGTCTTTGTAAGTCAGTATGTTTGTTTTTTATTGTTTACTATTTCCTGATATTAATGATGATTTACCTTTGCCTTTCCTTGATCGCAATTAACATCATTTTATCTCGTTTGTGCCTTAACGATGACTGCACTTTTGGAATATCACTTGATTTGTTTTCCCTTCACTGAACAGCAATAATTGAAGAGTTGTCTAAATGAATAAGAAAGTGTTTTAAAGGAGGAAGCAGTAATTTTAGTACAAATTAGCCCTGATTACGAATAAATCTTTTACAAATAGAGGTCAATACAATACATAGAAATTGTGATAATATTATCATTAGTGTTGTTTTGAAGACTGAGTATATCGTTTATAGTTAAAAATGCTGCAAAAGGAGCTGAATAAAGATAAAAATGACAAAACATCAATGTTGTAAACCTGCAAATAAGAGTATGAAGTGATATTTGTGCACTTTTGAGATGCATTTGACCGACTTTTTGCATTTTCCTGATAATTAAATCTCAACTAATACGTTTAAGGCCATGTTTTAACACAATTTTTGTCAATATCACACTGAATATTCTTTAAAATGTTCCTTTTATTGTCATTTTGCATCACTTCTCATGCAGTAATCAGCTAAATTTCATGTTGCACAGCTAGACACACAAACAAACACATATTGCACACGTCAAATACATCCAAAAGCATCAATAAATGTTGGTATAATGTCCAGAAACTCCTCATTGCGAGACAGAGCCTGTGCCTTGAGGTCTTTTCCATTCACATTGTACTTTCGAGTTCTAAGTTCAAGTCGTTTCTTTGTTCCATTCACTCACAAAGTTAATTCCCACTGCGCTTTTCTCACACAAACAACCCCGGGCTTTCGCAAAATGCCAGTGTATATATTTAAAAGTGATATTTGCAAAGGTTTTTCTCTGCAAGTCATGTTAAGAATGAATATTTAATGCCCGAAACGCAACGTACAGCGGCGCGCACATGAGATAAGACCTGCAAAAAGCACTGCGTCTTAATTACAGCACTGGAATTTAACTCGTCTTTATGAATTTAACGAGAAAATGAAAGCCGTAAGGTAAATTAAACTTACTTGAATGTCTTGTCAGCAACAAAACTGCATTTAAACTTTGCAAAAATAAAAGGTTTATTATTATTAATGATGCATCTCTTTTCAGACCATTTACATGTTCTGCGCTCTGGCCCTGGTTTGTGACGACTACTTTGTGCCGTCCCTGGAGAAGATCTGTGAGGTAAGAACATGCTAATGCACATTCATTATGGATAAAATACAGACATATAGATCATTCGGAGGCTCGGATACTGATATTTTAGTCTCGCAGGACTTTTGTGGTTAGATAACGTGCTCTGCGGTGGTGGATGTGTAACTCGACAGGCCCTGGAAGTAAAACTCTCATTAATTTTTCGCATTTTGTCCAGTAAAGTTAGTGTTAAGACTAGGCCTGAGTGACATGACATCTTCACATTGATAAATCACAATTATTCGATTTGTTTCTTTGATTTTTCTTTCACTGAGACAGGATTAGCTCAAGAACTGTCAATTAAAAATTCTCTATCATATCATTGACGTTTAGAAATGACTGAATCTCTATATCAGGCATGTCCAAACTAAGGCCCGGGGGCCAAAAACGGCCCGCAGACCAATTTTTCTTGGTCCTCAAGCTTCCTGGTGATTTGGCCCACATTGTCCTAAGACATACTTTTTTGGCAAATTTCAGATTTTCTACTATTATAACCTAAATAACTAACATTTTGGTGCGATACAAACCTGATATTAAGGCACTGAGACTGAATGTAGATGTGGTGGTGCTTTAAAAATCAAATTAATGCAGCTTTTTTGAACGTTTCATGATTTAATTGTGGCCCTCCGCTTGGTCTAAATTTCAGTATGTGACCCTCGATGGAAAAAGTTTGGACACCCCTGCTCTATATCGATGATCAAGGATTGGACCGAAATTGTAATGGACATTCACAAAATGGAAAAAAAAAAATTACATTTAGATTCAATTTGAAAATTCAACAGAATCTGTGCTACTCGGGACAGATATTACGGACTAAACTTTTAGGACTATAATAGGATGTTTTATGTTATGTTCCCTCTCTGTGTCATGTTCTTTGTTCTGTTTTGCTTATTAATTATTGCCTAAAAAAAGATTAGGTTTAAACATGCTTTTTGGACTGAAAATAATCGTGACATTAGCGTCTGCCTTTAAACATTTAATATTCAATGTTTTAAAATGTCTATGGGGAAATTTTGTGGGAAATGAATAGGGCTGTGTTTGTTTAGTCGATTAATTGGTTGATGGAGTCTTAGTCAACCAACATTTTTATTTGTAAAATTGTAAATTAGATTAAATGGATTTATATGGCAAAAAACACAAAAACAAGACGGCATGGAGCGAGTTAGCTGAACATTTTGTAGTATAACATATAAATACTATGTTTCCAAGTACTTTTGTGTATAAATTGTTGTTTTTCCTGTGCAGTTTTGGTCTTTTGAGTGCAGTTTGGCTCAGAAACAAGGAGATACTGTAGAGTTTTGATACATAATTTGCCACACCTCTTTCAGTCGATGAAGCATGTCTTTAAAAATTGTCTTTAGTCGACAACATGCCTAGGAATTACGTTGAACACGAGCAGGTTTCAAGGTTCAAGGTTGTTGAGCTTGAGCTTGTCTAAACATTGAGAGTTGCGGATTTATTAAAGTTTTATAGTGTCTTTGGACGCCTTTACATGTGGCGTATGTGCTTTAACTTATAATGACGTCGATCTGCTTTTCTACTGAAACAGCTTATTGTTTTTGTCGAAAGTGAGACATGAAGTGCTGAAAGTGCCAGTCTGGACTTAAAAAGCGCATAAGAAAACTTCATAGAGCAACAAAACTGATTATTTTCTTCAGTTCATGTTGATTGTGGGAAAGAAAAACAACTTCTGTTATTCATTTGAGGAGCAGATGTCATCATAACGCGGTTAAAAGTGGAAAAAAATGAAGAGGATTCTGAACAATGAGATATGTAAACAATTAGCCAGATCTATTTATCCATGTTTACTCAGATTGGTGGTTATTCTCTGTGGAGTTATGGTTTGTACAAGTGTCCTGGCCTCGCTGAGCACTGTTGTTTTTGACAATAACTCCGCTATACAGGTAGCTAAACACTCTCCCATCCATCCACCAAGAAGCACTCCATTTGGTTCTTTAGTAGGTTTTAATAAGATACGTGTAAAACTGTAACACAGAAAGTACAGCAAAAATGAATGGTCATCAAAATTCACAATTATCGTTGCACATAACATGTCGACAACTCTCAAAAAGTCAGGAAAATTTGATTATTACTTACAGACGATGCCGTTCTGCATTTAAAACAAAGAAAAGACGACAAAATGACGTCTGGCTGACCTCATGTTCAGACTGACTTTTCTGGTAAACAAAATACAGTAATATCACTCACCACTAGGGAACCTCAGCGAGTTAAAAGAAGGTTTATAACAAACTACGCCACTAGATGGCCTCACTAGATTAAACGAAAGGACTTTACAACAACTGCCACTAGATGGCCTCAGTAACCTAAAAACAAACCCATAAAAATAAACTGGTTCCATTACAACAAGTGTCAGTGTAGCATTGGGAAGTCGTATGTCGGAAAATAGGGATGTGCGATTAATGGAATTTATGTCTAATTCAAGATTCAGTCATTTCTAATCGTCAATGAGCAGCTTGGGTCTTTTTAAAGCTAATCGTCTGACAGTAAAAGCACGATTAGCAGAGTTCAGAGGAAAAAGAATGACACATTTTGTATTAAATGTCAATGATTAAAGTGTATTGTTTATCTTCAGAAAAAGTCAAGAAAGCCATGTTGTTGTTTCTTTAAATAGCTTAGATAAAATCAGATAAAATATTGTGATAGATCGACAGAGGTTATGGAGGTGACATCACAACAGTCTGAATTTTAGCAGTGAGTGGTAAAAACACATGCGTGTCAATGGAGATATGACATTTTCTCCTGTAAAAGCTCAAAACACAGCTTAAATATGAAAAAGCTGCTAAAGTCTGATAACAAATATGAAAGTCTACAACTCTGCTGAATATTTAGTTTGTACCTGACGTCTAACAAAATGTAAACAGTTGTAGAAAACCAGATAAACAACAGGAACGCTCACATTTATCACTGACACAGACTTTGGGATCGCACACAGTTGGACTCGTTACCTTTCTCTCCTTTAATAACAAGTTTTTTAGTTCAGGTGTTGAGTAAAGTCATTGTTGCGTGGCAGTTGAAGTGTCATGTATCTCCAACTGCAGTTAGCAAACAAGCTAAAGAAACTACTTTGAGTTTACATTTTGTCGTACAGCATTGATTTGAGCAAAACATAAGCTCCACGGCCAAATTTAGACGTAAGAAAAGTAAAGAAACATATTTTATTTGTTTGTGCTGCCTATAATTCTGTCACTCGGGTCAAAATAGAGAGGGACTTTTTTCAATATAGTAATGTCTCTGCTTAAACTCAGTATAAAAAAAGGATAAAGTAATATCTTATCGCCCATTAGGAAGAAATGTTGGCAAAAATATCAATACCCAAATAATAATCAGTGCTAAAATGAGTAATAAATAGGACAAAATTGAAACTTGTACTGAAAATATTAAAGAAAATGAACACTCTAATTTACATTGTGGTGTAAAAATTTGAATTGACGCTTTTCCTCAGCATCGAAATTGAGTTTAACATTTTTCAAACACTAGTCACTTAGAATTATTATTATGATTATGAAAGACTTTCTTGACTGAAGGCCACACTTGTCGTCATTGACTGTGGAGTGTGTGGATATGTCGTGTTTTTGTCTGCTCTGAATGTTTCCTGTCTTTTTTACCGAGTCAGACCTGATTTATGTATTTTCCTATTTTCTTGTATAAAAATGAAATGAATGTTCAGATCTGTGTCCTGATTGTCGTGTTGCGCAGCTGCATATCTGGAGTTACATACCGTTCTCTTCACTTTTCTGTTACGTCGTGTGCTTTTCCCCAGCGCCTCGATCTGAGTGAGGACGTCGCCGGGGCAACCTTTATGGCGGCTGGCAGCTCTGCACCTGAACTCTTCACATCCGTCATAGGTACAGACTCGCACTTTACTTCAGACAGAAGGTTGTCAGCGATCTTAGCTCACGACCAGAAGCTTCCCGGTTCAGTTCCCAGACTGTGCGGGGCTCTGTTGCATGTTTCTCTTGTGTAATGCCTTTTGCCTGGCATAATCTGCACACGTTTACAATAGGCTACTTTACAAAGATGTCTGGTCTGGAACTGCATCCAGTCTTCACAAATTCCGATGGGTGTCATTGTCAAGAGGTCTCACCACCGAGCAGCGGATGATCTGTTCTTGTCAAATCAAACACGGCGGCTTAAGCGTCGGTCACAATGACCCGTATGAACGGCTACGAACGATGTTTTTGGTCATTTCTTACGTTGTTCTTGAGGCCGCTTGCAGTGTTCGTAGACCATTCTTAAAGGTCCCATAACATGCAAAATCGACTTTTCAGAGGTTTTAACCTTCCTACAGTGCTATTTGGGCCTCGTATGTTGTGCCCAAAGTGGTTTTTTGATTGATTCCCGCATGTTTTCGCTAGAGAACTGTCTTTTCCGTCCCCCTCGGGTGAGCAGGCAGACGGGGGCTCCTCACTAAGATGACGCGGTATTTAAGCCACGCCTCCAGGAAGCGCGGAGCCGCAGAATAAAAACAGCTAATGCTAATGCTACACAGTAATTACACGATGGATACGACAGATCGAAGAGTTAGCTTGTTATTTACCAAACGGCAACGTCCGTCGTCGAGGTACTGGAGCACGTCAAACTCCAGGTCAGATCCAGGACGTAGGACTCAGCACGACGCACCGTCAGGACGGATAAAATGTTTTATTCCCGTGTTTGTGTATCGCTGTTTACCGGAGCACACGGCGCATGTGCACTATCTCCGCTCTAGGCTTCGGCACGAGTTGGGCGGGGGAGGTGCGCGAGTTGGGCGGGGGAGGCAGCCTGCTCTCTGTTCGGGGGGGGGGGTCAGATCTCAGAATGAGCCGTTTGCTTTTGCAAGGAGGGGGGCCAGTCCAAGAAATGGGTGTTTTTTGGAAACTGTTATGTTATGGATATTGCACAACGCAAAAATGTATCAACAAAGCCCTTAGAATAGACTGTGTAAAGGGCAAAATAGCAGAATATGGGACCTTTAAGTTCATGGTCAGGTCGATGGTCAGCGGCCGTGCAATAAAACGCATCTGTAGGACTCTCTTAATGCTTTACTAAAGCGGTGCACTTGAGAACAATGTAAGAACTCTATGATCATCGTACAGCTTTGTTTTCTCAAGAACTCATTGAGTTGTTATTGAGAATTGAAAGAGCTTTAAGAGGGCTGTGAGAAACTATACTCCCCTCCATGAACGTCTACGAGCTTCTGGTTTCTTTCAACCTGTAAGATTTGTATGAACAAATCGTTCACGTGAATAATAATAACTCCACATTTCTGCAGAATCAACGAGCAAAGCCTTAAACTCTGTAAGGCAAAGAACATACATTTTTTGTTCTGAAAGTAATGAATATATTTGAGAGGAACTATCCTCCACATTTGACAGTTTTCCACATAAGGATGTGGTTGGATGGGCCTTGTGCACAGCAGCAGTGACTAACTTTGATTAAAACATAAAATATAAAGGACGCATGACCCTGGATGATAAAGTATACATTCAGCTAAAATAATATGTAGTTTAATCGTTATTATTCTTTTTTTCATTTACAGTTTTAATTAGAAACACATTTACATCTACAAGTAAGTAGATGAAAAAGATGGTACATTTGATTTAAATGAAATCAGTGTTTCATTCATTTTGATTTAGTGCCTCTGCTGTGTCTCTGAAATGAAGAGAGTCGTGTGAATCTTAATGCAACCTTTACAGCTCATATCCCACAGCGCTCACAGTAAACACATGTGACTTTTAACATGAATTACATTAGAATTACATTAAACAAACCCATGTAACCCGCCCTCATTTTCTCTTTGAGCATATTCAACAGCATATGCCACATGCTTGAGCTTTTTAAAGATTAAATATGTATATGTTTACTGTTATATAAGAGGAATCCAGTACATGCAAACTTTTAATTACATTTGTGATAAGTTTGTGCCTGTACTAATGTGAATGTCTAATGTCACAAAAACCAGCACGCTTATGCGGCAGATAAAAACTTTGGAAAATGAATATTAATAATGCACTGGTTTTCTATAGTGCCTTTCATGATACAAAGAACAGTACAGTGCTTTATTCTACTGCTCCACTCCTGGTGACGTAAACTACTACTATAGCCACAGATGCCCTGGGGCAGACTGATGGAAGTGGGGCTGCCAGTCTGGACCATTGGCCCGTCCAACATCCACTACTCATTCTCTCATAGACCAGATTCATAGGCATGTGGGTGAAGCGTCTTGCCAAAGGACACTACAGTTTGCACTAGAGTCACTGCTGCCCTCCTGTGGCCCCTGGTGTTCCAGCGGTCTCCCATCCAGGGACTGACCAGACTAGGCCGTGCTTAGCTTCTGATGAGCTCGAGCATAAACCAGCGCGGACCAGCTGGTCCGTCAGATACAGACCAGCACAGCCGCGTCAGATACAGACTAGATACCAACGCAAGACGGGTGCAGTTTGAGACCCGCGAGTCCCACACGACTCACTGTCTGATAAGAATCAATGTGTTCTGTCCATAAGAGCTTCTTTTACAATATAATCTCTGCAATGGAGCAAAACAATCAAGTACAGCCCCTTTAATAAAGTCAGTCAATGATTGTTTCCTCACTCCTTGTTTCCTCACTCCTTGTTTCCTCACTCACTTGTTTCCTCGCTCCTTGTTTCCTCACTCCTTGTTTCCTCACTCCTTGTTTCCTCGCTCACTTGTTTCCTCACTCACTTGTTTCCTCGCTCACTTGTTTCCTCGCTCACATGTTTCCTCACTCACTTGTTTCCTCACTCCTTGTTTCCTCGCTCCTTGTTTCCTCGCTCCTTGTTTCCTCACTCCTTGTTTCCTCACTCCTTATTTCCTCACTCACTTGTTTCCTCACTCCTTGTTTCCTCACTCACTTGTTTCCTCACTCCTTGTTTCCTCGCTCCTTGTTTCCTCGCTCCTTGTTTCCTCACTCCTTGTTTCCTCACTCACTTGTTTCCTCACTCCTTGTTTCCTCACTCCTTGTTTCCTCGCTCTTTGTTTCCTCGCTCCATGTTTCATCGCTCACTTGTTTCCTCACTCACTTGTTTCCTCACTCACTTGTTTCTTGCAACTTGTTTCCTCACTCCTTGTTTCCTCACTCACTTGTTTCCTCACTCACTTGTTTCCTCGCTCCTTGTTTCCTCGCTCACTTGTTTCCTCACTCACTTGTTTCCTCACTCCTTGTTTCCTCGCTCCTTGTTTTCTCGCTCCTTGTTTCATCGCTCACTTGTTTCCTCGCTCACTTGTTTCCTCACTCACTTGTTTCCTCACTCACTTGTTTCCTCGCTCCTTGTTTCCTCGCTCACTTGTTTCCTCACTCCCTGTTTCCTCACTCCTTGTTTCCTCACTCCTTGTTTCCTCACTAACTTGTTTCCTCGCTCCTTGTTTCCTCGCTCACTTGTTTCCTCACTCCTTGTTTCCTCACTCACTTGTTTCCTCGCTCACTTGTTTCTCCGCTCCTTGTTTCCTCGCTCACTTGCTCACCTTCACTGTTTCCTCGCTCCTTGTTTCCTCACTCACTTGTTTCCTCACTCCTTGTTTCCTCGCTCCTTGTTTCCTTGCTCCTTGTTTCCTCGCTCACTTGTTTCCTCACTCCTTGTTTCCTCGCTCCTTGTTTCCTCACTCCTTGTTTCCTCACTCACTTGTTTCCTCACTCCTTGTTTCCTCGCTCCTTGTTTCTTCGCTCCTTGTTTCATCGCTCACTTGTTTCCTCACTCACTTGTTTCCTCACTCACTTGTTTCTTACACCTTGTTTCCTCACTCCTTGTTTCCTCACTCACTTGTTTCCTCACTCCTTGTTTCCTCGCTCCTTGTTTCCTCGCTCCTTGTTTCATCGCTCACTTGTTTCCTCGCTCACTTGTTTCCTCACTCACTTGTTTCCTCACTCACTTGTTTCCTCGCTCCTTGTTTCCTCACTCACTTGCTCACCTTCACTGTTTCCTCGCTCCTTGTTTCCTCGCTCACTTGTTTCCTCACTCACTTGTTTCCTCACTCACTTGTTTCCTCACTCACATGTTTCCTCACTCACTTGTTTCCTCGCTCCTTGTTTCCTCGCTCCTTGTTTCCTCGCTCCTTGTTTCCTCACTCCTTGTTTCCTCACTCCTTGTTTCCTCGCTCACTTGTTTCCTCACTCACTTGTTTCCTCACTCACTTGTTTCCTCGCTCACGTTTCCTCACTCACTTGTTTCCTCACTCCTTGTTTCCTCACTCATTTGTTTCCTCGCTCCTTGTTTCCTCGCTCACTTGCTCACCTTCACTGTTTCCTCGCTCCTTGTTTCCTCACTCCTTGTTTCCTCGCTCACTTGTTTCCTCACTCACTTGTTTCCTCGCTCCTTGTTTCCTCACTCACTTGTTTCCTCACTCCTTGTTTCCTCACTCCTTGTTTCCTCACTCACTTGTTTCCTCGCTCCTTGTTTCCTCGCTCTTTGTTTCCTCGCTCACTTGCTCACCTTCACTCGTTTCCTCGCTCACTTGTTTCCTCACTCCTTGTTTCCTCGCTCCTTGTTTCCTCGCTCCTTGTTTCCTCGCTCCTTGTTTCCTCGCTCCTTGTTTCCTCGCTCACTTGCTCACCTTCACTGTTTCCTCGCTCATGTGTTTCCTCCTTGTTTCCTCGCTCACTTGTTTCCTCACTCACTTGTTTCCTCGTTCCTTGTTTCCTCACTCACTTCTTTCCTCGCTCCTTGTTTCCTCGCTCACTTGTTTCTTGCACCTTCTTTCCTCGCTCCTTGTTTCCTCGCTCACTTGTTTCCTCGCTCACTTGTTTCCTCGCTCCTTGTTTCCTCGCTCACTTGTTTCCTCGCTCCTTGTTTCCTCGCTCACTTGTTTCTTGCACCTTCTTTCCTCGCTCCTTGTTTCCTCGCTCACTTGTTTCCTCGCTCACTTGTTTCTTGCACCTTCTTTCCTCACTCACTTGTTTCCTCGCTCCTTGTTTCCTTGCTCCTTGTTTCCTCGCTCCTTGTTTCCTCGCTCACTTGCTCACCTTCACTGTTTCCTCAGGTGTGTTCATCACTAAAGGAGACGTGGGAGTAGGAACCATCGTTGGGTCCGCTGTCTTCAACATCCTCTGCATCATTGGAGTGTGCGGCTTCTTTGCAGGACAGGTATGATATCAATGTACGATTTTATAAGAAATATCCGAAGCAAACAGCCTAAAAATTGCAAAACTTTACTATTTCTTGTCTTGTCTTGTCTTGTGGCAAGTTTCGTTAACCGGTATACGCTAAACAACCTTCCAAAACCTGAGTACCGCACACAATGAGGGTTAAAATGTATGAAACGAAAACAGAGAAGACGCTAAACTTTATGGCACTTTTTGTTTCAGGTCAAGAGCCCCAATAATCCCAGAGATATTTCCAAAAATCAGGTCAACATTTAAGTCATTTCACACGCGCTGCAGCCTCTTTTTCTTTCATTTCTACCTGTTCTCCCTCTGATATTTAAGCTCTTCAGAATATCATGAAAAACAAATGCATCACACGTCTGTAGACAAATTCACAGCTGCTTGGCCAGTGGCATTTTCACAGTCTAATGCCAGCTTTACATATTCATAAATTGCGCATATATTAGAAAAGCCATATATTACCTTTTTTAATCAGTTTTTGCTTTTAATGTAGGCTTAGCTGGAGGTGGCGGAGCTTGAGTTTCTCGGGCATAGATAGAGGAAATAATTAAGTTTAAAAAATATATGTATATAATGAACTGATATGGTTTATGTTTGTCCAATTTTAATTTCTGTCAAGTAAACAACAGTATGGGAATGAGTCAGATAGGCATGCACCGATCTGGCTTTTTCAGTTCCGATACATAATTTATACTTTGGTTTAAAGTATTTCCCAAGATGTTTTATTTTATTATTTAAGCTGGAATTTGTCCTGCACATTCAGGGCAGGCAAGGTTTTCATAATATATGAAGAGTGCTTAAAGTGCCCATGACAGGTCGGGCTACTCATTTAACCAAAATGTAGTTCAGATAAACATATTTCAAAATTAGCTAAAATTATTTACACATTTTACACCAGTTTAGCAATTTTTTAGCTTTTTAATTTTACTTCCTGGCTGTAAATGATGACATCACGCTAGGAAATTACCGTAGCAACAACACTGTAAACTGGGCCAAAAGTCATCTAATGTCACATTTTTGTTTTTATTTGACAAATAAAAACAAATGTGAACACCTTTACTTTGTTGAATTAAGGTTTAAAGGGTCAAAAAAGTAGTTTCTTTTGTGTAAATTATGCATAATCTTTGTCTCCCCAGTGTGATGTCATCAATGTGTACTTCCTGTCATTTTCAACAGATTTTTCAACTTTTCTCCACAAACAGCTGCCTGATTGGTTTGAAACATTAATTTATATCGACAGGACATATTAATACGCTGAAAAAAGTCAAAATTAGAAAATCATAAAAACCTGTCATGCGCACTTTAACATAATTTTTGAAAAGTCTGGGAGCAGGGATAATGCCCTGATGTCAATGGATGCAGAGAAAGCCTTCGATCGGATCGAATGGCATTACTTGTTTGCGGTTTTGTCAAGGATACATTTTTGAAGTGGATTCAGTTATTATATTCCAACCCCCAGGCTGAAATTTTAACAAATGGCCTTCTCTCTGCACCTTTTAAATTGTATAGAGGGACCCGACAGGGTTGCCCGTTGTCCCCTCTTTTGTTTACTTTGGCTATTGAGCCTTTGGCAATGGCAATACGTAAGCATAAGAGTGTGTCAGGAATAAAATTAGGCGATATAGATCATCTCATAGCTTTGTATGCAGATGACATAATTCTGTTTTGTTGCAAATTAAATCAGTCACTACCTGCCATATTAGATCTTATAAATACATTCAGCGTGTTTTCTGGTTATAAAATTAATTTTAGTAATTTATCCTGCAAGTGACTACAGAACAGCCTTGGATGAATAAAAGTCCAGGACGACCAGTGCAGGGCTGGTGTAATGATGCACGGAGATGCCCACACAGCGCCCGCACCTACACACGATCACACAATCATAACAAAGGCATCTCCTCCTCAGTAACACTTCAGTAACATCAGCCTCTGTAAATGCAGTTGTGTAACATCTGAAAGTGGGATTGTCCATCAAGGGCAATGGGCATTTACTGCATCGAGAAAATGGTAGTTTTATTAGTTACGAGTGAGTTAAAAGAGTGCAGTGAGTAGTAATACTGAAGGAAAAGTATAGTTTTTTAGTTGCTGTCCTCACTGTGCCCCGCAGTGTTTGTGTATTTTTCTTTATCACGGTACATTTCATTTGTATCCTTGCCTTTTTGTGTTTGGTCCAGTACAGTTAACTCGATCTTACACAAGAAAGAAAGAGAGAGGGAGAGACAGAGAGAGAGGGAGAGAAAGAGAGAGACAGAGAGAGAAACAGAGAGAAAGAGAGAGACAGCGATAAAGAGGGAGGGTGAGAGAAAGAAACAGAGATAGAGTGAGAGACAGAGAGGGGGGAGGAGAGAAATAGAGAAGGAGAGAGACAGAGGGAGATAGAGAGAGAAACAGAAAGAGGGAGAGATAGCGATAGAGAAAGAAAGAAGGTGAGAAAAAGACACAGAGAGAAACTGAAAGAGGGAGAGACAGAGATAGAGATAGAGAAAGAGGGAGAGAAAGAGACAGAGACAGAGAGAGAAAGAAGGTGAGAAAGAGACAGAGAGAGAAACAGAAAGAGGGAGAGACAGAGAGAGACAGAGATAAAGAGGGAGGGTGAGAGAGAGAAGCAGAGGTAGAGTGAGAGACAGAGAGGGGGAGGAGAGAAAGAGGGAGAGAGGGGGGAGGAGAGAAATAGAGAAGGAGAGAGACAGAGGGAGATAGAGAGAGAAACAGAAAGAGGGAGAGATAGCGGTAGAGAAAGAAAGAAGGTGAGAAAAAGACAGAGAGAGAAACAGAAAGAGGGAGAGACAGAGATAAAGAGGGAGGGAGAGAAAGAGACAGAGACAGAGAGAGAAAGAAGGTGAGAAAGAGACAGAGAGAGAAACAGAAAGAGGGAGAGACAGAGAGAGACAGAGATAAAGAGGGAGGGTGAGAGAAAGAAACAGAGATAGAGTGAGAGACAGAGAGGGGGAGGAGAGAATAAGGGAGAGAGGGGGGAGGAGAGAAATAGAGAAGGAGAGAGACAGAGGGAGATAGAGAGAGAAACAGAAAGAGGGAGAGATAGCGATAGTGAAAGAGGGAGAGAAAGAGACACAGAGAGAAACAGAAAGAGGGAGAGATAGAGATAGAGAAAGAAAGAAGGTGAGAAAAAGACAGAGAGAGAAACAGAAAGAGGGAGAGACAGAGATAAAGAGGGAGGTTGAGCGAGAGAAACAGAGGTAGAGTGAGAGACAGAGAGGGAGGGAGGGGGAGAGAAAGGGGGACAGAGAGAGGGGAGGAGAGGAGAGGAGGGGGGAAGAGAGAGAAAGAGGGAGAGAAAAAAGGAGAAAAAAAAGGAGAGGAGGGGGGAGGAGATAGAGAGATAGCGACAGGGAGAGAGAAACAGAGAGAGGAGAGAGGGGCAGGACCTCTGATGGAAATGAGCTCAGAACAAGGATAAGCTGCGCTGTGAAAAGTCTGTGTGCTGGACTCAAACCCTGATGCAATCCCAGATTGTGGATTATGTAATCATAAGAGATAATGAGAGCGAGGACGAGCGCAGAAATCATCTTCAGATCCAGATGTGGAGCCCAAACTGCTGAAGGCCTGTGCTGGGCTTTGGTTTAGTTATTTATCAAAGACATCAACAAGAACATGGATCAAAGGAATTTCTACATTTGATGTAAAATATGTCAATTATTCACCTACAAAAGTCTTGTTTGTTCACACTTGTTAATAGAAAAAAAATGAAAATACAAATCCATATCCAAATTGACTCTAGGGTGAATTCAGGTTATAAGGGACTTCAGATAAAGTCAGATGACGAATCATTTCAGTATTTTTAAACACAATTTTAAGAATAAATAAATTAAAAAGAAATACATGATTTAACCTAAACTAGATTGATTTAAGGCAAGGCAAGTTTATTTGTAGAGCACAATTCGTACACAAGGTAATGCAAAGTGCTTTATATAACAGGAAAAGTTGCATTAAAATCACAAAACACAAAAAAACACAAAGAATCATTTTAAAATAAAGCGCTTTAAAAGAGAAGAGCAGATAGATCTTTCAGTCGTTTACACATCTAAACAGAACTGTTTTTAGCCTGGATTTAAACATTGTCAGAGTGAGGCCTGTCTCACATCTTCAGGGAGACTGGTCCAGATTTTAGCTGCAAAAAACTGAAATGCTGATTCCCCATGTTTAGTCCTGACTCTGGCACCAGCAGGAGGCCGGTCCATGTTTAGTCCTGACTCTGGCACCAGCAGGAGGCCGGTCCATGTTTAGTCCTGACTCTGGCACCAGCAGGAGGACGGTCCATGTTTAGTCCTGACTCTGGCTCCAGCAGGAGGCCGGTCCATGTTTAGTCCTGACTCTGACACCAGCAGGAGGCCGGTCCATGTTTAGTCCTGACTCTGGCACCAGCAGGAGGCCGGTCCATGTTTAGTCCTGACTCTGGCACCAGCAGGAGGCCCGTCCATGTTTAGTCCTGACTCTGGCACCATCAGGAGGCCGGTCCATGTTTAGTCCTGACTCTAGGCACCTGCAGGAGGACGGTCCATGTTTAGTCCTGACTCTGGCACCAGCAGGAGGCCGGTCCATGTTTAGTCCTGACTCTAGGCACCTGCAGGAGGACGGTCCATGTTTAGTCCTGACTCTGGCACCAGCAGGAGGCCGGTCCATGTTTAGTCCTGACTCTGGCACCACCAGGAGGCCGGTCCATGTTTAGTCCTGACTCTGGCACCACCAGGAGGCCAGTACATGTTTAGTCCTGACTCTGGCACCAGCAGGAGGCCGGTCCATGTTTAGTCCTGACTCTAGGCACCAGCAGGAGGTCGGTCCATGTTTAGTCCTGACTCTAGGCACCAGCAGGAGGCCGGTCCATGTTTAGTCCTGACTCTGGCACCAGCAGGAGGCCGGTCCATGTTTAGTCCTGACTCTGGCACCAGCAGGAGGCCGGTCCATGTTTAGTCCTGACTCTGGACACGTGCAGGAGGCCGGTCCATGTTTAGTCCTGACTCTGGCACCATCAGGAGGCCGGTCCATGTTTAGTCCTGACTCTAGGCACCTGCAGGAGGACGGTCCATGTTTAGTCCTGACTCTGGCACCAGCAGGAGGCCGGTCCATGTTTAGTCCTGACTCTGGCACCACCATGAGGCCGGTCCATGTTTAGTCCTGACTCTGGCACCAGCAGGAGGCCAGCACATGTTTAGTCCTGACTCTGGCACCAGCAGGAGGCCGGTCCATGTTTAGTCCTGACTCTAGGCACCAGCAGGAGGTCGGTCCATGTTTAGTCCTGACTCTAGGCACCAGCAGGAGGCCAGTCCATGTTTAGTCCTGACTCTGGCACCAGCAGGAGGCCGGTCCATGTTTAGTCCTGACTCTGGCACCAGCAGGAGGCCGGTCCATGTTTAGTCCTGACTCTGGCACCAGCAGGAGGCCGGTCCATGTTTAGTCCTGACTCTAGGCACCAGCAGGAGGTCGGTCCATGTTTAGTCCTGACTCTAGGCACCAGCAGGAGGACGGTCCATGTTTAGTCCTGACTCTGGCACCAGCAGGAGGCTGGTCCATGTTTAGTCCTGACTCTAGGCACCAGCAGGAGGACGGTCCATGTTTAGTCCTGACTCTGGCACCAGCAGGAGGCCGGTCCATGTTTAGTCCTGACTCAGGCACCAGCAGGAGGACGGTCCATGTTTAGTCCTGATTCTGGCACCAGCAGGAGGCCGGTCCATGTTTAGTCCTGACTCTGGCACCAGCAGGAGGCCGGTCCATGTTTAGTCCTGACTCTAGGCACCAGCAGGAGGCCGGTCCATGTTTAGTCCTGACTCTGGCACCAGCAGGAGGCCGGTCCATGTTTAGTCCTGACTCTGGCACCAGCAGGAGGCCGGTCCATGTTTAGTCCTGACTCTGGCACCAGCAGGAGGTCCATGTTTAGTCCTTACTCTAGGCACCAGCAGGAGGCCGGTCCATGTTTAGTCCTGACTCTGGCACCAGCAGGAGGCTGGTCCATGTTTAGTCCTGACTCTAGGCACCAGCAGGAGGACGGTCCATGTTTAGTCCTGACTCTGGCACCAGCAGGAGGCCGGTCCATGTTTAGTCCTGACTCAGGCACCAGCAGGAGGACGGTCCATGTTTAGTCCTGATTCTGGCACCAGCAGGAGGCCGGTCCATGTTTAGTCCTGACTCTGGCACCAGCAGGAGGCTGGTCCATGTTTAGTCCTGACTCTAGGCACCAGCAGGAGGCCGGTCCATGTTTAGTCCTGACTCTGGCACCAGCAGGAGGCCGGTCCATGTTTAGTCCTGACTCTGGCACCAGCAGGAGGCCGGTCCATGTTTAGTCCTGACTCTGGCACCAGCAGGAGGCCGGTCCATGTTTAGTCCTGACTCTGGCACCAGCAGGAGGCCGGTCCATGTTTAGTCCTGACTCTGGCACCAGCAGGAGGCCGGTCCATGTTTAGTCCTGACTCTGGCACCAGCAGGAGGTCCATGTTTAGTCCTTACTCTAGGCACCAGCAGGAGGCCGGTCCATGTTTAGTCCTGACTCTGGCCCCAGCAGGAGGTCCATGTTTAGTCCTGACTCTGGCACCAGCAGGAGGCCGGTCCATGTTTAGTCCTGACTCTAGGCACCAGCAGGAGGCTGGTCCATGTTTAGTCCTGACTCTAGGCACCAGCAGGAGGCCGGTCCATGTTTAGTCCTGACTGGCACCAGCAGAGGCCGGTCCATGTTTAGTCCTGACTCTAGGCACCAGCAGGAGGCCGGTCCATGTTTAGTCCTGACTCTGGCACCAGCAGGAGGCCGGTCCATGTTTAGTCCTGACTCTGGCACCAGCAGGAGGCTGGTCCATGTTTAGTCCTGACTCTAGGCACCAGCAGGAGGCCGGTCCATGTTTAGTCCTGACTCTGGCACCAGCAGGAGGCCGGTCCATGTTTAGTCCTGACTCTGGCACCAGCAGGAGGCCGGTCCATGTTTAGTCCTGACTCTGGCTCCAGCAGGAGGCCGGTCCATGTTTAGTCCTGACTCTGACACCAGCAGGAGGCCGGTCCATGTTTAGTCCTGACTCTGGCACCAGCAGGAGGCCGGTCCATGTTTAGTCCTGACTCTGGACACCTGCAGGAGGCCGGTCCATGTTTAGTCCTGACTCTGGCACCATCAGGAGGCCGGTCCATGTTTAGTCCTGACTCTAGGCACCTGCAGGAGGACGGTCCATGTTTAGTCCTGACTCTGGCACCAGCAGGAGGCTGGTCCATGTTTAGTCCTGACTCTAGGCACCAGCAGGAGGACGGTCCATGTTTAGTCCTGACTCTGGCACCAGCAGGAGGCCGGTCCATGTTTAGTCCTGACTCTGGCACCAGCAGGAGGACGGTCCATGTTTAGTCCTGATTCTGGCACCAGCAGGAGGCCGGTCCATGTTTAGTCCTGACTCTGGCTCCAGCAGGAGGCCGGTCCATGTTTAGTCCTGACTCTGGCTCCAGCAGGAGGCCGGTCCATGTTTAGTCCTGACTCTGGCTCCAGCAGGAGGCCGGTCCATGTTTAGTCCTGACTCTGGCTCCAGCAGGAGGCCGGTCCATGTTTAGTCCTGACTCTGGCTCCAGCAGGAGGCCGGTCCATGTTTAGTCCTGACTCTGGCTCCAGCAGGAGGCCGGTCCATGTTTAGTCCTGACTCTGACACCAGCAGGAGGCCGGTCCATGTTTAGTCCTGACTCTGGCTCCAGCAGGAGGCCGGTCCATGTTTAGTCCTGACTCTGACACCAGCAGGAGGCGAGATGGTTCATATGGCACTAACATGTCAGAGATGTACTTTGGTGCTTGGTTGAGTCTGGTCACATTAACTCTCACAGGTCACAGTTACATTTATTTTTTGCTGCTAAACATGTCTAAATGCATCTGTTTTGGGGACATTTAATATTGGCAGAGATTATCGCGCTCACTTCAGCAAGAAGGTCCTGGGTTTGACTCCCGGGCTGCGTGGGGCCTTTCTCTGTGGAGTTTGCATGTTCTCCCATGAGTGTGTGGTGAATGAACGTGTTGTGAGAGTGACATTATCCGGCCATTTTCTGAAATGTTTGTTTTTATTACTTGAACCAGTGATTAAAATTGACAGTAATATCTGAAATACATTTCCTGAAGCCATTGCCAAAAAGTGTCTTCTTTACTGAATTCACCTTACATGCTAATTAAGTTGTTCCTTAACATTATTTGAACAATCATGTAAATGTATAAAACTTTGTTGTTTAGTCCAGGTTAAGTCCTGGGTTAGTCCAGGTTAAGTCCTGGGTTAGTCCAGGTTAAATCCTGGGTTAGTTCCCTGGGTTAGTCCAAGTTAAGTTCTGGGTTTGTCCAGGTTAAGTTCTGGGTTAGTCCAGGTTAAGTCTTGGGTTAGTCCAGGTTAAGTCCTGGGTTAGTTCAGGTTAAGTCCTGGGTTAGTCCCCTGGGTTAGTCCAGGTTAAATTCTGGGTTGGTCCAGGTTAAGTTCTGGGTTAGTCCAGGTTAACACTTGGGTTAGTTCAGGTTAAGTCCTGGATTAGTTCAAGTTACGTTCTGGGTTAGTCCAGGTTAAGTTCTGGGTTAGTCCAGGTTAACACTTGGGTTAGTCCAGGTTAAGTCCTGGATTAGTTCAAGTTAAGTCCTGGGTTAGTCCAGGTTAAATCCTGGGTTAGTCCCCTGGGTTAGTCAAGGTTAAGTCCTGGGTTAGTCCAGGTTAAATCCTGGGTTAGTCCCCTGGGTTAGTTAAGGTTAAGTCCTGGGTTAGTCCAGGTTAAATCCTGGGTTAGTCCAGGTTAAGTCCTGGTCCAGTGCCCATTCTTCTACTTTTGATGTGCAGCGTGTAAAGTGTGAAGTCAGTCAATGTTTTCCTTCCTTTACAACCTTTTCTATAAATCCCACGGGCAGTTTGTGTAAGTTTGGTATGATCCTACTACATGTTTCTACCTCTCACAGTGTCCCGTCTCTTGCTGAACGCGCTCTGCTCTGCTCTGAGTACAAATATAAAGCAGGGATAGTCGTACCTTGCAGCCTGCTGACCTGTGCTCCTGCGTGTGTAGAAGTTGTGTGGGAGATGGTGGATAAAAAAGCCTGTTAGTCACTGCGTTGTGGCTCTCCTCCTCTGCGCCTCTCTCTTTACATAAACTCACCTCGTCTCCACGCAGGAAGGTGTCGTACAATTCCTTTCTTTGCTTCACAAGGTCAAAGCCGGCGCCGGTCTGTTTACATCAGTATGATAATGTTGTCGGAGGCGGAGGAGGCTGATGTTCCTCTTTTATCTGCAGGCGGTGAAGCTTTCTCATTGGGCGCTGCTCCGAGATTCAATCTACTACACTTTCTCCATCGTGGCCCTCATCGCCGTAAGACAAACGCACAAACACACACACACACAAACGCACACACACTATGCATGCAGTTATTCCATCATTCATCTTATACTTCTGCATTTTCATTTCCCTTGCATACAATATGTCTGTTTGCATTTTAGACACTGCACATGTTTGTTTGCTTATTTATTCATTTGATAAGGAAGGTGCAGTATTGGGACTTGATGTATTTATGTATTTAGTCAGAGAATACTGAATATCTGCATGAGAATGTATTTGTCACTGCATTTGTTACATGCACTGATTATCACTGATTCGAGAGGGGAAAAGTGAGAGCTGTGTTTCTGGTTTTCTCTCTAATAATGTGCAGTTTGAAGCCTAAATTACAAGATCAAATACTGCATTGTACTTTCTTTAACTTTACTGGAGTACATATTACATGTATTTATTGACTTTCCAACACTGAGTGAGATTAACGAACCTCTGAAACAGTTGTAAATAAGTTTGCATGTGATAGTTGTGCAGCGTGATGGAAAATAAAACTTGCGTGAGCCTAAACCTGGTGAAAGAGGCATTTTCACATTTTGTGTTAGTGTTTTCCATCTCGTGCAAAGTCTTAGTAAGGACTATAATATGTGGTTAGCTCAGTCTGTCAGCTCTGTATACACAGTTTGTCCTCATTATCAGTTCCTTTGGTCTCACAGTGTGTTAAAGTGTTAAACATTCTCATTTCTCGACCAGCTTGTCTCCAAACCATTAACCACTGGACCTGTGGTTTGGTTTTGTACCCAACATGCACCTGAAACATGTGGCCACAGACTCAGCATGAAATACAAAATCTAAACTTACATTTTAGTTTGTTGGACTTTTAAATAATTTATTTAGGGATGTGAAATAATAACAGTTCATTTTCTTAAAAGTGCGCAATGCAATTAATGATTGATGTGTCACAAAATCCAAATCCACTTTATTTGTAGCACATTTTATAAACAGAACTGTTTCCAAAGTGCTGCACAGACACAAACATAAAACGGCAAAACAACTCAACTCAATTTGATCGTACTGCTTGTAAAACCAATAAAATAAAATCCAAGCAAAATGATAAAACCATAAAATAGAAATAAATTAATTAAAAAAAAAGATAAAACACAGAGGAGCACACACTCACGCGGTGTTAAAAGCCAGAGAATAAAAGTGTGTCTTAAGACGACACTTAAAACACTGCTCTGTGGGGGCCGTTCACACGTGGGGGCAGAGCGTTCCAGAGTTTGGGGCCGACCACAGAGAAAGCCCCGCCCCCTGGTTCTAAGTCTGGTCTAAGGCCCTCGGACCTCAGAGCGCGCAGGGGGCGATAAAATGTGATTAATCTGATCAAATATTTTTAATCAATTGACACTGTTACTTTAAACTGTAACTGTTTTTTTTTTTTGCAATGTATAAATAAGATACTGAAGATGCATTTGGAGTTTGCTGTTATAAGGCTACTAGACACTTACAAGCTGCTAAACTTATCAGGCCAAGATAAAACATAGAAGAGACTGCTTTTGATAACTTAAACATACTCTAAATTGCCAATAAGAAAAACGGCATTAAATAAATCAAAATGAATAGAAAAAACCCTCTATCACAACACTGTTTTTCCCATCTGTGTTAAGGGTCTGGTTCACATTTACCTGCCCCTTCATGTCCTCCATGGCCTTCTACTCTCGGTGCAAAGGGTCAACGACGCCCTCTAGTGTCTTGGCATTTCAATTGCATGTTTGACTCTTCCCTTCAAATGTTCGGACACAGTTCTGATCTTTACTTTTGTTGTTTTCTTTCAGTTCATCTACGACGAGAATGTCTGCTGGTATGTACATTTGTTTCTCTTCTCTGTTTAAACAATATTTTTCTAACTTCTTCTTACTTTCTGTGCAGGTGGGAGTCGCTGATCCTTATTCTGATGTATGCAGTCTACATTCTTATTATGAAGTAAGTTGCACATTTATGTTTATTTATGTAAGACAGCGGTTCTGTACCTTTTTGTCTTGAGTAACCTCTAAGTTTTGCCTCACACTTTAAGTAAACCTTAACTCAGGCACTTTAGGCCAGTGTTTTTCAACCTTTTTTCTGTTTCTGTTTTCTGTGTGGCACGCTTTTTGGGTTAAAATAATACCACGGCACACCAACTACAATTAAAACATGACCAAACCAGACCATTTAGTTAAAAAAAAAAAAAAAAAAGGGAAATAATGTCTATGCCACTGTCTGGTTCTTTAAATTTGTCAACAGTGATGGTTTTGCGTTAGTTTTTGGTGCAGAAGTTGCTCAGGACACTCCAAACTGATAAATGATTAAATTCCATCCACAACTGTCAATACGTAAACTTAAATTGGACATTTCTTCAAGGCACACCTGGCAAAACCTCAAGGCGCACTAGTGTTCCCCAGCGCACTGGTTGAAAATCAAGGCTTTAGATAACTAAACCTGTTTACTGTAGTTTATTGTTAATTATTACTATGGTATTTATTAGTTTTAATGGTATTTGTGTCTAAAATCCTCCAAATATTCTAAACACTTTATGCAAATAATATTTAATTTCACCTTTCTTTCTGATCTGAAACTGTTCCTCGTACCTCAATTTGGGAAACACTGGTGTGAGAAGATGATAAGTTACATTTACTCAAGTAACTTTTTAAAGAAATTGTTCTCAGGTGTAGTTTTATGACATAAAACTTCATAATTATAACTTAATTTAAATAACAATTAATTTTAGTTTCTTCTTCTTCACAGTTAACGTTATTTGGTCTCATATTGAGCGTATTTTTGTCCTAATCTGGATTTTGTTTAGTCCTGTTTTAATCCAGGTTTTGTTCTTTTTATTGTTAATGTTTTATCTACTTAAATAAAAGCACTGATACATTTGCAAAACAATTCCTCAAGTAAAAGTAAAAGTACATGAGTAAAACATAAAGTTAGCTCCAGCAGATTTTGAACAGAACTGTTAAAGCATTACATTTGGGGGGTTTTGATAAAGATTTGTGCTGATCTTTGGTCAGCAGCTGCAATTCAAATACATTTCTTCTTATTTTTTCTGTTGAATTTTCTGTTGGCTCGCTCAGCTGGGACTTGAACCCATGCTTGAACCATGAACTTGCTAAAAATAACCTTTTAGACGATACGAAAAGCAGTTGTACTTTTCAGTCCAGTTAAGAAAAGTAAAGGTAAAGTCCTGCTCTCAAACGTAATGAAGTAAACGTTTGTACTTTCCACCACTGTCACACTCAAAATCATGCCCAAACTACTTTCCCAAACAGTTTTTTACACACTTTTTACTCATTTTAACTCTTACTTAAGTGTATTTTTGCCAACTCTGCTCACCTCTGCATGAGAAATGTTACACTTTGCATATTTGAGAGCAGATTTAAATAGTTCTCCCGTCTCTCTCAGGTTCAATGGAAGGGCACATCGTTACTTCGACCGGCGAAAGAAGGGCTCGGTGAACCTGGCGAACGGCCTGACGGGCAGCACGGACCTGGACGACGCTGTCAGCTGCGATGCCACTGCGGTGCTGCTAAAGAAAGGTAATGAGGGCCGCGCCGTGTCTCTGCCCTCTGAATGTTTTATGTGCTCATCGCCTCACGCTCACATTTGCATAACACAAAGACAGCAGGGACACAGCGGCCCGGCTATTTATGCTTATTACATCTCAGTCTGAAGATATGCCACGGTCCAGGTGGGTTCTTTACAGAGAAAATGAGCTTTCGAACTTATCTGGGGCTGAATCGGGAATTAACGAGGGATTTGGGGCGGCGTTCGAGTGTCAAAACACCATTTTTAGATGTGTTTGAATGTCCAGTGGAGGGAAAAGTAGTGCACTCAAGGTTTACCACAATGGGTTACTGGACATCGAAGAAAAATAAAGCAGTAAATGTGGACCATAATGCATTGTAAGTGGGAAAAACAACAGGCGAATCTTTAACTGGACACAGCACAAAGTAGGAAGGACAGCAGAAAGAAGAGCTGTTGACCTTGCCTGGGAAAATCCAGACTCACCGCTGGTACAGGTCCATGGTCGGCATTTGAGTCAATTCGATCTCTAGGGCGGAGCAAACACCGAACAAACAGGAAGCGGAGTAAACCAATCAGAGTTTATCACTGTATAGTGGTCACACCACTTTTAGTGTTGTCCGAATGTCCAACAGGTGAAAAAGTAGTGCACTCAAAATTTCCCACAATGCATCTTGAAAAGTAGTGTCCAGAGCTGGTCACTAGACCGGTCAATATTGACCACAATGCATTGCGAGAGTCGGAAAAACTACAGCGAACTGAATGAAAGCAGAAAAAGGAGAGGTTTAAACAAACTGTTGAGCCGAGTTTATGAACAAAACACTTTACACAAACCGTTAGCGGCAGAGTTGCTGGCGTTAGCTGCTTACCTTAGCTTGAGCTGTGAATAGATCGTAAATCTCTGGTAAAAATTTGAATAATCCAGTCCATTTGATGTTTAACGTGCCATCCATAAAACTTGTATGATGTTTATTAGTCCATAAATATGTGCGTGTCAGGCGGATTGATCCATATTCATTACAGGAATACATTTTAATCTGAGTTTTTTTCTCCCAGACGCCAGAGTCACGTGACGTGCGGCGAGGAGAAAGTATGAACTGAGTGTCTGAATCGCTCCAGAACTGAGGCACTATTTAGTCACTGAACAGGGCAGGATTATAGTGATTGAGGGGTTAGAGCAGAAGAGAGAGTGGGACATTCAGACACAGCCTTTGAGAATACATGGTTGTAGTCAACTCTGCTTTTCCTGCCGCGCTAGAGTGACGCCATTTGTGTCACTGAAATAAACAAATCTGATTGCTCGGTATGTTTTGGAGTTGACTGGAGGCACAGCGGAGGGCGGGGCCACCAGACTGATATATCGTGTATAAATAACACATAGATATATCATTCTGGACTTGCCAGGCAACTGTTGACCTGCGATTATGAATAAAAAAACACTCTTCATTGATGTTTTTATTATAATTTAACACAAAAACTCATAAGCGAGAGTTAAAGAAATACATTTCAGGGATGTTTATTATTGTTGGTGTGTTAAAAAAGAACAAAAGGGAGAAAGAGCACATAAACACTCGTATACAATGTCAAATGTACACACCCTCACACTAAATAAAAAGACAAGAAGAAGCACTAACAACAGCCCCGTATCACACTAAATATAGGGCCCAGAGCATGTCCCTCGGTTACATTTTGTGCTGGTTGTGGTGTCACAGCAAACTTCCACGTGGCTCCGTCGGTGCTGATGGTGGACGAGCTGCTGTCGGCCTATCCACACCAGCTGAGCTTCTCCGAGGCCGGGATGAGGATCATGATCACCAGCCACTTCTCGCCTCGCACGCGCCTCACCATGGCCTCCCGCATGCTCATCAACGAGGTACGAGCTTTTGAAGGTGCACTGTGCTGGTAGAGGGTCCAGCACCTGCTTGTTTCCATGGAGATGCCGCCGCTCTGCCTGTAAAGTTCCACAGTTGCAGTGATTCATGAATGTTGATGTTGTTTCTGATCTTGAATGTTGCAGAATCAGTTGTAGCTGAACTGCGACTGATGATTATTTTAGTTGTCGACTGGTCATTCTTTGATTAGTCAATTAGTCAAATGATTATTTCCGTTTTATTGTATTGTATTGAGGCTTTTCATAGCAATTTTTAACCAAATAAAGGTTGACATAAGATGACAAAGGGCTTCTAGATAGATAATATGGTACCACTTTATAATAACTACATCTTATTTCGCCTTAATAAAGCATTAACAAAGACTTAATTAATAATGAACATAGAGTT
The DNA here is from genome assembly GCA_019453435.1 of Rhinogobius similis. Taxonomy (NCBI): domain Eukaryota; kingdom Metazoa; phylum Chordata; class Actinopteri; order Gobiiformes; family Gobiidae; genus Rhinogobius; species Rhinogobius similis. The sequence goes on along the minus strand of CM033622.1, from coordinate 11,882,905 downwards.
TATTAAACATGATTCAGGATTAATAACTAATTAATTAAGGTTAAGGTTGGAGTTAGGATTAGAAATTAGGGTTGGAATATTTGTTAAATAGTTACTAAGCCTGAATCATTCATAATAAACTATTTGTTGATTATGAATTAAGTCTTTGTTCATGCGGCAGGAATAAGTATAGTTATTATAAAGTGTTACCGATAATATTTACAAAGAAAATGTAATATTGATGAAAAAAGTGACATTGTTTATTCTTTTGTGACATTTTGATTTAATAATGTCACTGTCTTTGCTATGAAAAGGTCTTTTTGTCTTTGTTTTAGAGTCTGTAAAGTCCAGATAACGATTACAATGATCAAAAAAATACGACTACGTTATTTTTTATAGTCGACTAGTCACGATCAGTCGTTCATGTTTACCTGCGCACCGAAAATCTGATCATTGTCTGAGTATGGCAGATCATGTAAACAGTAACATCTGATATGAATGATCTGATTTCTGTGCAGGTTTTGACACGGCAAAGTACGCAAAAAGAAACAAACTAATGTGACAAAGACAAAAATGAAAGAGAAAATGTCAAAGATCAAAAGAGTTATTTTAAAATCTATCGTATTTTCTCTTCTAAATACAGCTATTAATCTAAAAAGCCACTATTTAATTGACACGTGTCACTTGTGCATGTAAACACACACCAATAATCAGATCTACTTATTGGGTTATCTGATTCTTCTAGCTTTTTCATGTATATAAGGCCAATATATCCACAACTGATATGTCTATATCAGGCATGTCCAAAGGCCCGGGGGCCAAATGCGGCCCTCAGACCAATTTTTCTTGGCCCTTAGGCTTCCTGGTGAACTGGCCCACATTGTCCTGATAAGTACTATTTACAGCACATTTCAGATTTTCTACAATTCCAACCTGAATAACTAACATTTTGGTGCAATACAGACCTGATATTAAGGCAATGAGACTGAATGTAGATGTATCGGCAGCTTTTTTAACATTTCACGATTGATTTGTGGCCCTCCGCTTGATCTATATTTTAATATGTGGCCCTCGATGGAAAAAGTTTGGACACCCCTGGTCTATACATTTCAGAGCTTCAAAATGCAGTGTTAATGCCACTTTCTCCCACACATTTCACAGCGTCAGAGGCTGATCAACACGACAGAGACCCGGGTGAACCGCTTCACTAACGGGGACTCGGAGCCGGGGCCAAGGTCCCAGGGCCGCTGGGGCCTGGAGAACGGCATCAGCGCCATCGAGCAGGGCCTGAACGGCAGGTGTCGGCTGCAGAGGCTCGAGTCCGGGAACGAGACCGAGAACGAGACGGACGATAACGACAACAACGAGAACGAGGGCGAGGGAGAGGAGGACAGCACCGGGCCACTGGTGCCCTTCAAAGTGCCAGGTACGAGACTAGCACCACGAGAAATAAGACTACAAAGCCTGTCAGGGACGGTACAAAGGAAGAGTAGTGTGAGTATTGTGAGTGGATTTGTTTATATTCATCACAGTTATTGGTGGCACAAATATTCATTCATTCTGGTTATCAAAACTCATTTAAATTTCAGACTTTAAACGTGTATTTGAAGAGTCCAGTTGGAAAGAAAAAAGCTGAGGTGCTTAATTTGAATGGATAATAAATAAAATAATAAAGAATAATCATAAAATAAATGTTTTTAACTCATTCCTGGCTCTCACAAACTCACATGCATGGATTTATAGGCCACTTGAACAGCTTTTTCAGACAGAAAAGTGAAGCAGGAGTATTATCCCTGTCCAGTCACTCACATGGTGCTTTCTTACACGTTTGATAAGATTAAAAATGTTTAATTATTCAATGAAGGCAGCGGGTAAAAGTATATTTTTTTCTACTTTTATAATATACTTTCTGGGGAAGAAAACAAAATTGACTTTCCATGAGAATCTTTTTTTAAATGTCTTATTACTCTTGGTTTGGCCAGTTTTTCAAAAGCCAAATCTATTTTGGTGCATGCTCTTAGTGATTATTCAAGGTTATACAGATGAAATGAATAAAATTAGGAGTACTTTATAATCCAGAACATTTTGAACCGAAAAGTAAAGTAATTTTTAGCATTTTCAACCCACTGAAAGGGTTGGAGTTCAAGTCAGTTTTTAAATTAACACATTTATACAAAAATGTCCTGAAAACAAACAATCTGTTGAACAAAAAATGCTCACGTTTTATCAAGATAACCATATTTGATACTTAAATTGTTCTCAAAATCCATGTGAAATTACTTTCCTACTCTAGAAGTACATATAAATAATTTCACTTTCACTTGAGTACATTTTATACGTGATACTTTAACTTGAGTAAATGTTTTGCTCCTGTATCTGTACTTTTACTTAAGTGACATAACTGAGTACAGCAGGTTGTTTGTTTCTGCAGAAAACTTTACCTAAATAATGACACCTTTTGTTGCGATTCCTCTCACAGCCGTGTTTCTTGTCGTCTTCTGTGCAGCCGGCTGTTGTAATAAGCTGAAGTGGCTGTTCATGTGGCCTCTGTCTCTGCTGCTGTTCTTTACCATCCCCAACTGTGCCAAACGCGGCTGGGAGCGATGGTTCATGGTGTCCTTCTTCACCGCCACCATCTGGATCGCCGGCCTCTCCTACATCATGGTGTGGATGGTGAGTGCGGAGGACATGGGACCGCTCAGAGGGAACTATCAGCCCCATAACTGTCTTCTCTCACTATTATGTTGAACCATTACATACTGTATAAGACTGGCACTATTTTCTAATCTGATTTCGGTAACGCTTTAGATTAAGGTTCCTTAGTTAACTATTTATAAGATGTTAATAAGCACTAATAGTTTGTTTATGCACTTATAACGCCTTATACATGTTTATAATCCATCAGCCAAAACATGTTTGAGTGAATAAACCACATGTACAGAGCATCAAGAAGCTGCATATTACATTATTTTCAATTATCACGCTGATAAATGCTTGTAAATGCCTTATAAGTGCTTATAAACACGTAACAAGTGCTTATTAATGCATTATAAATAGTTTACTAAGGAACCTTAATCTAAAGCGTTACCCTGATTTCTTATTTTATTCAGAAACGAATTATTTAAAGGCTAAGATTTGATGATACTGTAAGGGTCAGTGTCTCTAGCTCCCACAAACCATTTGGCACATTGTTTATATTCACATGCATTCATTTTAAGGCCCATGCGTGGCTTTAGAACAGCTTTTTACAGATAAACTGGGGTGGTCCACCCAAGCACAGCCAATCAGAGCGCTGCTTTCTGCTCTCACTTCCAGGTTGATGTGAAATGAAATGCTTTATTATTGGCCACAGACATCGCACAGTGGTCTGATTTTGTCACAGTGAGCTGCTATTACAAGATACCCTCTGGTGGAAAACAAAAAAATGTATGAATTTGCATAAAAATGTTGCTCTAAAGTAAGTACTCTTTGAAATTATGTGTAGATTAGTGTAAAAATGAGGCTCTCGTCCAACAAAATAACTTTTAAAATGCATATACAACATCAGTCAGTCTCTTTTTATTCACACTAATTGCTTTTACAATTCACCTTATTCCAGAAGTTGCCGTACGCGCCGCCGTCTTGTTTCCGTTGTATTAGTTTACATGGAGCAGACGAGCTCAACAGAAAATAAGTTCTACATGGACTAAAAAGCCGTTTTCAGACTGACCAGGAAATCGGTGCGTTGTTGACTTGTTGTTGCTCGTGTTCATTAAACATTTTACACAAATCAATCTACTTTATGTAACATTTTAGCGGTGAGACTTTTCCCTCGTTCGTCATTAGCTTTAACAGAGTTCTCGTCAAACGGAAGTGCGTTTACAACAAAAGTGCAAGTGGGCGGGGCAAAATAAGGTCAATTGACTTACACCACTTATATATTTGTGGTTTGTTTGCAGGTGACTGTGATTGGTTTTACACTTGGCATTCCTGACGTCATCATGGGCATTACTTTCCTGGCAGCGGGCACCAGTGTCCCGGACTGTATGGCCAGTGTCATCGTGGCAAGACAAGGTACACTCACACACAAACTCAACACGTACACTATTTAACACCAAAAACACTGGAATTATTTGCCTTTCTACTAAGACTTATTGATCAAAAACAATATATATACAGTATAAAATAAAAGAGTATACTGTGTGTTTCAATTCTGATGATCTTTTTGAGGAAAACCTGGGATCATTTGCAATTAATCTGCTGAATTCAGAGAGCGCCATTAGAGAACAAGATTGAAATCAATGATAAGTGATACAGGTGCAATCAGTTTCACATTGGTGTTAGGGAATGTGAAATCAAATAAAAAATCAAAACTCTACATACGTTTTAAGCCGCTGTCCACTGCATTGAGGGGAAAATCTTTAATCGTGTCTCAAAATCGTGGCTCTTAAGTTCCAGAGTGAAACAGGGACGGAGATTAAACTTAGAACTGTTGCACGACCAAAGGCTGATTTCAAACCTGTGTGATATTTTGGAATCGGAGAGTGCGCCCTCCTGTCGGTGCCTCTACGATCAATCTCTGCCGCCGACTGTACACACGAGCTCACCTCAAAGTGCAGCAGGAGAGCTCTGCCTCGAACTGGACCTTATCTCCTTGTCACGGGTTCTTTTGAACTTAAGAAAAAAATTATGGCTCAGCCGCAAAACTGACGTGTAAACGCTTTTATTGGCCACAAAAAATCCCCAAAACAGTGGAAAACAGTGCAGAAAAATATTGACAGTGCAGGAATCAGGCAAAAACGAAACAAAGTATTTACAGGACACAAAACACAGGGCACTTACAACAGCCAGCATCTGGGCACTTCTCCCCACAAATGAGCAGAGCGCTCCCTTTTTAAAGCCCCCAGCCCCTCCCCTGGGCAAACCAATAACACAATTAGGGGGTTTCTGGATAAAATAAACAAATACAACATTCAAACTCAAAAGACCCCTTCAAATCACAAAAATAATTAACTAAACAAATAACCCTCCATATGGTTTAATTTTAACTCCCCGAAATGTCCAAAACAACAAAATACAGAAGTTAACTTAAAATGGTTCAGTCCTGTAATCCGTGGTGCCGACAAGTGCGCCACTTTGCAGTATTTAAGACAGGACCAGGAAGTGCTCCGGTTTGGCCGACGGAACCGGAGGGCGGATTGAACACTGGAGCAGGTGAGTGTGACTGTAGGCGCCGAGTGTGCACCCCCGAACGCTCTACAGGGGCATCAGAGTCCGGATAGCGGGGAAACTGTCGGGAGTGAGGATTGTGGTTTGGATGGGGAAAAAGAGCCGGCTCCGCGGAACGTCGGAGCGCTTCCCACGCGCTCAGTGCGCGCTCCTGGCGCGGCACCTCGGGCAAGAGAGCACGCCGTCAGGAAGTGGCGGGCAGTTAGGCTGCTCCGTCACACTCCTCATTTCTCTTTCATTTGGTGACTTTTATAAACACAAAAACAACACTAGTCTCTGTTAACCGGCACAACAGCACAGCGAAAAATGTAAATCTATCCATCTGGATTTGAGAAGTTTTGACTCGATGAGATGTAATTGCTGATGTGATGCAGAATATTTCACTGGTTTCAAGGTATGTCTGACTGATCCTGTGATAATTTTGCTTAAAAAGAAGAAAATAAATGTGTCAGTGGGGTAAGTAATATTATCTTAACCCACTGACAGATAATTTGGATTGAAGTAAGAAATAATGCATTGAAACAAGTCAGAAACGGTTTGAAACAAGTAAAATAATCTAGTTCTGTTAAATAAATTGTCTCCACTGATCTTAACGAGTCAAAATGTCGGAAATTCAGATTAATATCCTACAATCAAGACATTTTAACTCATCTAGGACTTCATTATTTGCAGTGTGCAGTGACTTTCCCACACGGAGCCTAACGATTTTCTTGTAGTGTGACATTCATGAATCTTACAAGACAACTGAACTTAAAACATCTCTGCAAATTGTCACTTAAAGGTGCGCTGATGGTTATTTTAGTCTCTTTCTTTAGTTCATTTGTGGATTCTGGTATTTTAAAAGCATTTGTACCGTTTTTCCTTGTTGTAAGGCGACCTGGAGAGTGTATAAATAGTCACTTGTACTGTTTTTATTGTTTTAAATCTGCCTTGAGACTATCTAAATAATGACAGTGCTGTTGTTGTTGTCGTTGCTGCAGGTTTGGGGGACATGGCCATCTCTAACTCCATCGGCAGTAACGTGTTTGACATCCTGGTGGGGCTGGGGCTGCCCTGGGCTCTACAAACGCTCTGCATCGACTACGGCTCCAATGTAAGTACGACACTCATGTTACGACAAAGACAGGGCTGTGCAGTTATTCAAAGTTAATTGTTAAACAGTTTCTTGTGTTACAAAACGCTAACAAGAGAGCAATGACCAAGAGGAGCAGGCTGAAGCAAAGAGGAGGAGTTTATTAACACACTTAACACACAAACAGTTCAAAGCGTTAATGTGTTGAGTATAATCAATAATGTAAAGGATTATTTGTGTTTCCTCAGGTGCATCTGAACAGCAAAGGGCTCATCTTCTCTGTGGGACTCTTGTTAGCGTCAGTGTTCTTTACAGTAAGTCGGCTTCACAATATGCTTTCTACATGTTTAAAGTAAAAGTGGTAAAGTGGTACCAAAAACACCTAAACATGATTCATTTTGCAGAAATACCAATAATTTGAACTGCAGTGAAAAGAAATTTGCTATAGACATGATACACAGTATACTATAAAAAAGACTTTTTTTGTTGACCACATGGTAAAATGAAAGAGTGGTATTGTACATTTGATAGAATTACATTATATTAGTATGAATAAGATTATGATTATCATGGAAGATGGTGAAGGAGCAAAGAAGTACATCTTTTATGTTCATTAAAAAGGCATAGTCAGACAATATTATGAAAATCCAACAGAAATATATTAAAACCATCACAAAAAATGGATGACTCAATCTGCACCAACAACTGGGCTGACATTATACTCACTATCACTATACAGAAAACACACACGCACGCATGCACACACACACACACACACACACACACACACACACACACACACACACACACACACACACACACACACACACACACACACACACATATGGACTTACGTGGGAATTGGACACATTTGACAGACTCAGGACTAAACTGGACTTTAGGATATCGTCTTTGTGCCACAGAAACAGAGAGAAAGTGTCAGCAGTCACCTCCAGTCTCTCGCTCTGAAACCGACAAATCAAGTTAGAAATCTGGGGGTAAAATGGACTCAGACTTGAACTTTGACAGCCACATCAAATCAATAACATCAATTGCTTTTTACCATCTAAAAAAAATTGAAAAATTATATCGGGAAAAATAGAAAGAATGTCTTTAATCTTATTAGTTGAGACCTATTAGACAAATGTCTCTAAATCAATCAATGCAGAAATATCATTATAACGTCATTTTTGCCATTTTTAATCAACTCTTTTTGAAGCATTATTACTATAAATTATATCACTGTTCAAATTTTGCATATCATCAAACCAACATTCACAATATTATCTAAATTTTTGATGTATCGCCCACCTGTCAAGATAAAAAAAATGCCATGAAGCACAAATAAGGACAAACCACGCTCTTTGGTGATCCCAGAATGTATTCATCAACGGAAAAAACACAAGAAATAATAAAAACACTTCAATCTTTCTATTTTCAAGCCTTTCCTGTCGTTCTTGCAGGTGCTGGGCGTCCATTTAAACAAGTGGACTCTGGACAAGCGGCTGGGCGTGGTCTGCGTGCTCATGTACGCCGTCTTTCTGTGCTTCTCCATCCTCATCGAGTTCAACGTCTTCATTTTCGTCAACCTCCCGATGTGCCGCGACATCCACTGACCCTTCCCTCCTCCTCCTCTTCTTCTTCCACTGGATAACTGAGGAAAACCACAACCTGGATTTCCAACGTCTTTTTTTTGTTTTTGTTTTGTTACGTAGAGCTCGGTATAATTTATCTTCGGTGCAATACACACAGCGAGAAAAGGGATGGTTACTGCTTTGAGGAACCGACAGGGGGTCCCGGCAGTGGAGCAGGCCCACGTCAGATGGAGAACGTGGACTGGAGTCGAGAAAAAAACGACAATTATAAGCTGGAGTTGGCGACTTGAACGATGCTGTCCCATCAGAGGAAGTGAAATCCTGTGCTTTGGCAGTGATTTTTTTCAGCTGGATTGTTTCTTACTCTTTGTACAAGTTTGAAAATAAGCACACACGATATTTAAAGATGTACATATGGGAAAAGTGTATGTAAGTATTGATTTTATGCAACACTGTCTTGCGAAATGTAACGGTCCAAATGTGTACAGCAATTTTATGGGTGACACTATGGATTAACTCACTCTGTTAAGCATTAGTTAAGGATTACAAAACTTTATTTAATCACTGAGATGTTTTTGTTATTAAAGGTGCTGTACCTTATTTTTACTTTTTAGAAACATGAAAACAGAACTAATTCATGATGAAGTCTTTACTAGGGCTGTAGTCGACTAAAGAAATTCTTGGTCGACTAAAGACCTGTTCTATCGACCGATTAATGGACTAAAAAGGGGTGTGGCCAAACTATGAAGTATATCTCTGTATCTGACCCAAACTGCACTCAAAAAACAGAACCGCACAGTAGTTCATGCAAAAAAACAAAACAATAAAAACAGTTTATACAAAAAAGTACCAGGAAACAGTGTATTTATGTGTTAGCTATATATATAAACTAGATTGAACTCATGATTCACTCCAAAATCTTCATCTGACTCACTCCATAGCTTCAACTTTTCACTTTTTTTGTTGTATAAATCCTTTCAATCGAAATAAAGTAATCTGTCGACTAATAAAAATGTTGGTCGACTAAAACACCACGGACTGATTAATCGACTAAACGACTAAAAGACTACAGCCCTAGCCTTTACATCAGTCACATGTAGCGCACTCCCAGCGTCCTAAATGTTCATCAGAATGAGTTGATAAGCACTTTTCATAAGTCATTAGTACGCTAACGGCGCACTTCCGGCTTCTCGTAGAATGAAACACCTGATGATGAGACCCTCGATGGTATGTGTATCACTCTGAATCAGTTCTACACATTATCAGTCTGGACAGGTCTGGTTGATGTCGTTTGGGAAAATGCGTAACGTCATGATGAACATTTGAACTGAAGGTCGCAGCGTCACAAAAGCGGAACAAGCCGAGAAATCAATAAATCCAGTCGAGAGAAAAGCACAGACTCTTCCTCGTCCTCAAATGCACAAAGCACTTCTATGTCACGATTTAAAAAGAAAAATAGTCGGTAAATGTGTTGAAATAGACCGAAGTACGTCCGTCGGCGTCACTGTGTTTGTTTAGGTTCGTCTACTTGACTTCTGTCCAAACCACAATACAGCGCTGTGATTGGTGCTCCACACAGCGGCAGGTGCAGCCCTGACAGCGGAACACTATTGACCTTATTCTGCTCCGCCCACTTTTGCTGTTTTTTGCACTTTTGATGTAAACGCGCTTCCGTTTGACGAGAACTCCGTTAAAGCTAATGACGAACGAGGAAAAAGTCTCGCCGCATAAAGTAGGTTGATTTGTGTAAAATGTTTAATGAACACGAGCAACAACAAGTCACAACGCACCGATTTCCTGGTCAGTCTGAAAACGTCTTTTTAGTCCATGTAGAACTTATTTTCTGTTGCGCTCGTCTGCTCCATGTGAACTACAACGGAAACAAGACGGCGGCGCGTACGGCAACTTCCGGAATAAGGTGAATTCTGAGGGATTCTCAAGAGTTTGTGAAGTCACAAATATCACGAGAATAACATAATATGGCAGGGCCAGGTTACATTGATATAGGTTTAATACAACATAAATAACACAAAACTCCCTTCTAGTCCAAAGTAGTCCAAAGAAAAGGTACACGTGATCATTTTTGAGCCTGAAAAAGTATTGTTCTTTCTACCATAAATTGAACAATAAGTCGATACAGTAATTATCGTGACAGGTCTGTTCTGGGGAAAAACAGATTTGACTTCATTACATGCAAAAAAAACAGAATCTAAACCAGTTTTGTTTTTCATGTTGCAAAGCAGTAAAAATCAGGTACAGCCCCTTTAATGTTCAAAGCCTGGTTTTAGATCAAGGAGTCTGTCTTTCTCTAATAATGACATGAGGACCTCTAGAGGCACTAATGAACTCTGCAGAGGGTAGATATGTTCTGTCACATTCTGTACATTGTGATTAGAGATGGGCAATATCGACAAAAATGAAAATCTTGATATTTTTTTGGAATATCCTTATCATGAATGAATCAATTTAAAATAAATGCATTAAAACATGTCTTCAGTTGAGGTTTAATTATCAGACAAACGTGAAGTTGTCATAAAATTAATCACAAAAGTCCATAAATATCATCTTTAACGCTTATTTGAAAGTTTACATGACACATTTTTTCTCTTTTTGTTGCATTTTTTACTTTAAACTATAAACTCAATACTCAAATTTAGCATATCTTTCATAAACTTTGACATGTTGCCCACCTCTAATTGAAACATGAACGACAAATTCAGAGTGACGTTAAAAGGTTAAACCGTCTTTGAAATCTTTTATTTTTTTTAAGGTTAATATCTTGTTTTAAAAGTGTATTTTTTATTAATCATTCTTGCATTTTTCTTTCATATCCTCCCATAGTTTTTAAAGTAAACTCTGCATAATCTCATTTAAATCAATGCAAAAGTGTTCACGTTGTCGGTAACTCAGTTCAGTCGGTTCATGTAAGTGTTATAACGCATTTATTAACATATTATTAATGCTTAATGGAGGTGAGTCATGCAGAAGTGTCACCAACGTTGTTTCTCTTGCTCAGAATCCACCGACGCAGCATGTTTTAATTACCACTTTGGCTTTGCACTGAAGGATAACAACTACTCAATACTATTCCTGTATCGTCCATTTCTGACTGTAACTAATGCTTTTTTGGTACAACTTTACGATAACTACACGGTAATAACGCATGAACAAAGACTTAATTCATAATGGACAAATAGTTTAGCAATTAAGAAGGATTCTGGCTTAGTAAATACTTTATTAAAGGTCCCATAACATGCAAAATCGACATTTCAGAGGTTCTAACCTTCCTACAGTGCTATTTGGGCCTCGTATGTTGTGCCCAAAGTGGTTTTTTGATTGATTCCCGCATGTTTTCGCTAGAGAACTGTCTTTTCCGTCCCCCTCGGCTGAGCAGCAGACGGGGGCTCCTCACTAAGATGACGCGGCTTCACCAGGATGACGCGGTGTTTAAGCCACGCCTCCAGGAAGCGCGCAGCCGCAAGAATAAAAACAGCTAATGCTAATGCTACACAGTAATTACACGATGGATACGACAGATAGAAGAGTTAGCTTGTTATTTACCAAACGGCAACGTCCGTCGTCGAGGTACTGCATGATCGTCAAACTCCAGGTCAGATCCAGGACGTAGGACTCAGCACAACGCACCGTCAGGACGATAAAATGTTTATTCCCGTGTTTGTGTATCGCTGTTTACCGGAGCACACGGCGCATGCGCACTATCTCCGCTCTAGGCTTCGTCACGAGTTGGGCGGGGGAGGCAGCCTGCTCTCTGTTCGGGGGGGTCAGATCTCAGAGTGAGCCGTTTGCTTTTGCAAGGAGGGGGGCCAGTCCAAGAAATGGGTGTTTTTTGGAAACTGTTATGTTATGGATATTGCACAACGCAAAGCCCTTAGAATAGACTGTGTAAAGGGGAAAATAGCAGAATATGGGACCTTTAAAGAGTTTTAATAAAGTTTTACTAAGCTTGAATCATTCCTCTCCGTTCATTATGATTTAAGGCTTAGTTCACGCTCATTAAAAGTGTCGTTATTACAAAGTTTTATCACATTTTTATGAAAAGGATCTCAATGGAAAAAACACCCAGCACTGTCACTTTATTGATTAAATATATTACCTAACATTATCATTACAAATCATTTAAACTACTGACATAAGACCTCTGTAATATATTTGAAATTTAGTTTGTAGTTTCTAAATATTGTACAGTATATTATTCTTAAAGCCAAAAGTATTTTTAGAATAGGAATAAGACTGCACAGTTTGTAAGGATGAATGGATTTGAATGTTTGTTTGTCTGTGGATGCGTTTTTGTCATTTAATCTTGATCGAAACCGAGGTTAGATTCTGGGAAGACACGATCGTGATTTATTTATGAATTAATTTATTCAAAGATTGTGTCCCAGTTTCGGCCGCCTGGACCGTGTACAGTCGACGTAAGGATCTTCCAGCTGTAACATGTACTGTATGTAAAACGTGTTCTCTTGTAGGTACTGGAGACTGACTCGATGTCGTTTATATTTAAGAATAGACATTTCTAATTTATAAGTTTTGTATAGTTTGAAGAGATACTGCTACATTTGTACAAAATATTTTAATGATTTGTAAAAGAAGTGACGCACAGCATGTTGAGTTGCATTGGAGATTTTGTGTTTCAGTGGGACTCGCTGGAGAAATGACACAATCTTTATGACTTTTTGATAATGTGTTGGAAAATTTAAGGCGCACCATGTGATCTAACCCTCTCTGTGGATAATATGTTGCTGCTCTGCCTGGATTGTTCCAGAGTATGGCGTTACGTTTATCTATCTTGCATGTGCTTTTGCTGAAATATACCTTGAAAAACACGAAATCTTGCTGTGAGGGCCGACTCTGCACAGATCTGACGTGTAACTTTGCCCTGTGGTCGTGTCAGTTGGTTGAATATATCAATTTTAAGGACACAGATTGTGCAAAATTGACCTTTTTGTGCATTTTCTATCAATGTTCCCTCATCAAAAACATACATGGAGTTGAATTTAGCTTTATTTATGCTAGTTTGATGAATCCTGTTTACAAGGTCCTCTCCCTCTGAGCCTGAAAACACACTGGTACGAATTTTCCAGTCTTCTAGAGCAGTGGTTCCCAACCTTTTTTGTCTTGTGTACCCCCTAAGCTTTGTCTCACACTCAGGAGTACCCCTTAACTTGAGTTTCAGCAAAATAAAATGAGTTTAGTAGTCGCATATTATAAATTATTATTTTTATCTATACATTTTTAGTTGATTTATGGTCCAATATACTACAAAAACATGCTAAATTTCCAACAAATGACACTTTTTTAATTCAAATTAAAGTACATTTCATCTTCTTTTAAAACCGGAAACCAATCCAAGTACCCCCTGGTAATTGCTCATGGACCCCTTGGAGTCCCTGTACCCCTGGTTGGGAAACACTGTTCAGGAGCAGTATTTTCCAACCTTTTTTGAGTTGTGGCACACTTTTCAAGTTCAAATGATACCACGGCACACCATTTACTACTAAAACATGACCAAATCAGACCATTTAGTTAAAAAAATATGCTATATAAAGTCTGTTCCACTGTCTGGTTCTTTAAATTTGGCAATAGTGATTGGTTTTGCATTCTTTTTTTTGGTGCAGAAGTTGCCCATGACACTCCAAAATGGTTAATTAGTTAATTACATCTGAATTTGCGAATCTGTTAACTCAAATCGGACACTTTTCAAGGCACACCTGGCACACCAGTGTTCCCTGGCACATTGGTTGAAAATCAAGGTTCTAGAGAACTTCTGCGCTTTTTGTAAAGGACATATATGTTGCCAAATTTACTTTTTGAGCTTGTAAGCCTGTTCTAACATTGTTCTGTCACCAAAAACATACCTGGAGTTGTATTTAGCTTCGTTCACGCTAGTTTTATGAATCCTGGTTAGAAAGTCCTCTACCGTCCGACCGTCAAAAACATTCTGACTTTCTTCAATGTGAGAGAATCTACTGCTCTGTTTTTAATTCCATAAATCACAATAATTGCAACTGCGTAGCTAACTAGCATCTTCAACGTTTCCGCTTGCTTGCGTAACAACTGTGTAATTCCCTCTGCAGCCAGTAGATGACGCCAAAACTCTGTTAGTGCCACGGGAAACAGTCTGTTACAGATGTTGATTTTGTTTCTAATTAATCATTCTTTTTTTTAAACACGAGAAAACAAACTAAAGATTCTCTAAAACACGTTTAAAGGATTATAACATCACAAATAATGCATAATATGTGTCCATAAATCCTTTCCAGACTCCAAACCCAGACTGACAATTACATAACACATTACAACGTTACTGCCTGCATTTGTAATTCCCTTTGCAGTCAGTAGATGGAGCTCTAACTCAATTCCTGTTGAGCGAATCGACTGATATGAAGTGTGCTTTTTGTAAACATTTGTGTTAAAGGGCCTATGACAGGTTGGACCACTCATTTCACTTAAATGCAGATCAGATATTTTAAATTTTACTAAAATACTTCACAAATTTTATTCCGGTTTAACAATTTGTGAGTTTTTTTTGTTTTACTTCCTGGTTGTAAATGCTGACATCACACCATAGCAACAACACTGTACAATGTCACAGATTTCTTAAGTTTTACAAATAAAAATACGCATGAGCTTTTTTTGTTGAAATAATGTAAAAGGGTCCTAAAAGTAGTTGCTTTTGTGTAAATTATGCATAACCTTTGTCTTCTCAGTGTGATGTCATCGATCTGTTTACTTCCTGTAACTTTCTACAGATTTTTCAACTTTTCTCCACAGACTGCTACTTGATTGGTGTAAAACTATAATTTAGATTTACAACAGCTATTAAAACACCAAATAAAGAATCACGAAAACCTGTCCAATGCACTTTAAGCTCTAAAACATGATATGCCAAAGCAGAGGAGCATGTTTAAACACCAATAACAATACAAATAATGCATAACATTAAAGCCATACTGTGGAATCTTCAAGGCAAAGCACACGAGTTACATGGTGCACCTGTATGTTTTTACTTCAATCCAGTCGTTGATGCAGATATGGCTTGCTTGTGGCTGATAACTCGCCTGTATTTGGGCCAAACCTGTCAACAGTATTGCCACTGTGTTCCAGCATGTGTTAAATAATGAGTTTAATTTATTTTTATTTACAATGGGTTTATTTTTTTAAGAGCTTAAAAGGGCGCTGTTCTAAACCGCAGCCACACGAGGGCGCTGCAGGGCTGTGTCACATACAGAGCGGTTTGGTTACTTTCTTGTAGATAGAATATTGAAATCTTTGGTCAGTTTGCATGTATTTTCAAATTGTTTTCTTGTAAAGTTTAGAGATGTAATGATTTTTCTGTACATATCAGAGGGATGTTATTGGACACAGACATTGGGCTAATTTCTAAAATATTCACAATTTAACATGTATTTAGGCCGGCAGGAGTTAGTTTTCAAGTATTAAATGTTGTTTTATGCTTGTTTATGTAAACTATTTGTAAAGTCTTATTTTTAACAAGAAAATGAAGAGGTAAAATGCATTGAACTGACTTCCACCTGTTCTTCTTTTGCTGTTTGCCCGAATAATGGCTTTGCACAAAAATTGGCCTATTTACAATAATTATGAAAAAATAAAGTAAGCCCTGTAGTAGGCCTCTACAGCATCTCTGTGTCTTTGTTTGTAGGCCTGTCAGTTTATTATCCATTGCATTTTCATCTAAATTAATTCTATTTTAAAGATTTAAGTTGGTTAGTCTGGGCTTGGGTTGTGCGTTAAACCTGATTAAACCTGTATTTCTGTAAGTTTCTAATGAGATAGAGGTTACAGACAGTACAGAATTGATAATAACAGTATATTGTAGTTGTAAAAGATCCAGATTCAGTAAAACTCATTGTGAATGGTTGGGCTGCAATGATTAATCGATTAACCCCAAATATAGTCGACTATAAGAAAAAACAACAACAACTCATTATTGTTATCAGGACTATGCACAATCTAAAACAAAAGACCTTTTATAACAAAGACAGTGGCAAACGAGACATATTATGCTTTTTTCAGGTAATAGTGCATCATTTTTACATTTTATTCACTGTAAAGCACAATATTGATCTAAAACGACTCAGCAATAAAAACAGGTGCATAAAACTGTTCAAAACTGCAGAACTGATAAGCCCCGCCTCTTCACAGTGACATTTTACAAGCAGCAGATGTTTTTATTTTTAAAAAGTGACTACATGACATTATAGAACGAAGATGTAATACTTGGGAGTCTTGCCAAATAATCCTAATTAAGAACAGGGACGTGGGCGGGGATAGGAGGTAGGTGTAACAGGAATTTTCTAAGCACCCGAGCCTCAGTTGCAGGACAATGCAGAATTAACTCAAACATTATAGAACAAATCAAAATACTGAGTAAACTAATGATGATGATGTCGTTGTAACAAGATAAAAAGCGCATTAAAGTTGAATTTGCATAATATGTCTCCTTTGAAAAGTCTCAATGGACAAAATAAATAATCGTTTGACTAGTCCATTTCTAAAATAATTGTTAGTTGCGGCCTGGATGAATCGGTTAAACTAATTGTTGTTACACAAAAAAGTCAACAGGCCTGTTAAAATGCCAAAACATGAACTTTACAGTCCATTATTATAATTCTGATTAATTTTGTATTAATTCTGCATCCAATGGCAAGATAATTAAGCTATTCTGACGCAATAAACATGATTTAGTCTTTCATAATCCTGGTAATTCTGACATTTTTCTTGGTCCCTGATGTAAACGCCACAGTCCCAGCTGCTGAGGGGTGCAAAGGCAGCCAATCAGAGCGCAGAGCCGCGTCTGAAGCACCGCCCCCTTCTCATCTTCCCACTTTTCTTCAGCCAAAACCAAAACCGGTTTTTGTTCTATCAGCGCCGCGTCCTCTTGTAAATATGTAACTCTAAAGCCAGGTCTGGACTGGGAAAAACGTGGAAAAATAAGAAAACGAGCTCCAGATCACGGCGACAAGACATGAAGTGCAACAAAACAGCAAGAAAAGACGGACCAAGGCGATAAAGTGAGTCAAACTTTTTACTTTTTTATGCTATGACTATGTATTATTTATAACACTGTAATGACATTGTAAATCACTTTGCTGCTTGCTTTGACCATGTTGACACTTAAGTAATTAAATAGAAAGACGCGTACGCACGTTTGCTGCTTTTGTTGCCAAGTTGCGCATCGCTTAAAAGCATTCTTGGGACTTTGTATTCCTGGAAAGCAAAAGATTGATGTGTTTTGAGACGCTGTGGAGTCGAATTGGCCATATTTGCTCATTTTTCATGCCTAAAACCTAAACCCATTGCTTAAAGATGAACCAAATCAATGCGCAACCGCTGATTAACCTTGAAACAAAAAATGGCACGTATGTTTTCCACGATTGCGCGCAAATTGCGACCTGTTCAGACCTGACTACAGCTGAACTTGCTGTACACCTACATACTTTCCCGTATACATCAGTTTTCTGGCATACAGTGTAGTTTATTTATGTATTTTTAAAGAAAAGGGAGCAATTTCCGTTTTTAAGCTGCTCTGAAACCTGTTAATGAGATTAAGACTTAACTTTTTGCCCAGACACTAATA